>PVLA01006123.1:0-125187 GCA_004027455.1 Hydrochoerus hydrochaeris | reverse complement strand
TTATCAAAACTTGAAGACAAGTTTGCAATGTGTGATCATGAAAGGAAAGATCTCTTAAAAATAACAAGGAAGCAGGCAGTAACAATACAAAGGCTAGAAGATGACAAGAGAATCTACAATTTAAGAATAAGAAACATGAACAAAGAAGCAGGAATACATACAGGTGAATTACAGAGGCTATTCATGGAAATAATTAAGGAAAACTTCCCAAGCATGGGAAAAGAAAGTGACATTTGGTTATGTGAAGCATACAGAACTCCAGCCACCTACAATCAAAACAGAGCTACACCCAGACATATAATAATCAAGATACCAGAAATTCAATATAAAAACAGAATATTAAAAGCCATCAGAGAAAAGAAACAGATTACCTATAAAGGTAAGCCCATCAGGATTATGGCTGACTTCTCAACACAGAGCACCAGATCAAGAAGAGCTTGGAGCAAAGTATTCCAAGCCCTAAAAGAAAATAACCTCCAGCCCAGATTTATGTACCTTGCAAAACTGTCACTAGAAATTAATGGAGAAATAAGATGCTTCCATGACAAAGAGGAACTGGGGGAGTTTGTGACCACCAATCCAACCCTACAGAGAATACTGAAGGACATTCTAGAGAGAGAGAGAAAAAAAAACCCAGGATTGTAGGAACAGTGGCAGAAAGGCCTCAATGAGTGGGGCAGGCAGTAGAATGAAAGAGAAAACTAGACAAACAAAGGCAGAAAAAATAGCATACAGAAATGAGGCAGAAAAGGATAACTAGAATGTCTAACAAAGATGGCTTTGATACACTATATTGTTAATAGTGCACCAGGATTTAAAACCCACATTACTCACACTACTCTGCTTAGACGTATTATATTCTGTTCCAGTCATTCTGCCTGTACTAGATTTGAAGGCACAGACAGTAATCCTGAAAATAACAGGATATAGTATGGTAATCATCCTTAATTTCCTGTTAACTTAATCTAATGCTCTGTAAAACCTACAGTTTGTTTTACCAAGACTGACCGTAATCGAATCTGGTTTGTTGGATCCCTGTTTTGTATTGATAGATTTTATTCAGAGCTGTTATGATTGATAGTATCAAGTCTGAGAGTATAGGCAACTGCACTGAAGATGACAAGATCCAGTAGAATATCCACTATGGTTTGATTATTACCTGCCTTTGAAGTTTTATACTGTCTACAATGTTTTATTTTTACTAATATTGTTATGTACTACTATACTCAATCATACTGCTATATTCAATTATGCCTGATGATATAGACATTCTATTGAAGATAATAAGAAGCAATACAATAATCATTGTAGATCACCTTGTACTGTGGTTTTATATGAATTTTTGGTTTCATGTTTTTATAGGAATTTGTTTTGTTTTGTCTTGCTTAGTTTTGTTTTTCCCTCTAACACAGAAAGGATAGAAATACATGTAGAGATTCATGCATGCATAGCTGTTCACACTCTTTGTTTGAGTATCTACTTTGTATGCTTTAATTTTTAACTTGAATAACTATTTCTAAGAGGACAATATGTAATTTATTAACTAGTGATTTCTTATTATCTTTTTTTTTTGGAATTCTGTACTATCTCTAACTTTTACATGCTTTTGTTTCTCTTTAAATAAAAAAATTTTAAAAAAAGAGACTGTTGGGCCAGGGGTTTACCTCAGTGGCTTAAGTGCCTACCTGGCAAATGTGAGGTCATGAGTTCAATCCCCAGTACAAAAAATAAAAATAAAAAAGAGAGAGAGACTATCATTCTTCCAGTAAATGTGTTTGGCCCCTTAGTCAAAGATAAGGTGGCTGAGTGTGTTTGCAGTTGTAGTTGTATCTTCTAATCTATTCCATTGATCTTCAGTTCTGTTTTTATTCTGGTATTGTGCTGATTTTATTACAGTAGCTTTGTAGTATAACTTCAAGTCAGGGATTGTGATGCCTTCTGCCTTGCCTCTATTGCTCAGAATTGCCTCTGCTATTCTAGGTCTTTTCTGGTTCCAGATGAATTTTAGGAATGATTTCTCTAGATCAGTGAGGTATGCTAGTGGTATTTTTATTGGAATTGCATTAAATCTGTATAACAATTTTGGGAGAATGGCCATTTCACAATATCTGTTCTTCCTTTCCATGAACAAGGAATGTCTTTCCACGTTCTGAGATCCTCTTCAATTTCTTTTTCAGGGTATTACAATTTTCCCTGAATAGATTTTTACTTCTTTTGTTAGATTCCTATGTATTTCATTTTTTTGGATGCTATTGTGAAGGGCATGGCTTCTCTTATTTCTCTCTCAGGAGTTTGTTGTTTGTGTATAGGAATGCTATTGATTTCTGACTGTTAAATTTGTATCCAGCTATATTACTGAATTTAGTTATTTTACCTAGGAGTCTTTCAATGGAGTTTTGGGGGTCTTCTATGTAGACTATCATGTCATCTTCAAATAATGATAATTTAACTTCTTTTTTTTCCTATCCTTACTCCTTTTATTTCTCTCTCTTGTCTAACTGCTCTGGCTAGTATTTACAGCACTATATTGAATAGAAGTGGTGATAATGGACATCCTTATCTTGTTCTTGATTTTAGAGTAAAGGCTTTCAGTTTGTGGCCATTTAATATGATGCTGGATGTTGGCTCATCATAGATGGATTTTATCATATTGAGGTAAAGACCATCTATTCCAGTTTTCTGTAAGGTTGTTATCATGAATGAGTGTTGGACCTTATCAAAAGCTTTTTCTGCATCTATAGAAATGATCATGTGATTCTTATTTTTGGCTCTATTGATGTGGTAGATTACATTTATTGATTTGTGTATGTTGAACCATCCCTGCATTCCTGGGATGAATCCCACTTGGTCATGGTGTATAATCTTGATGATTTGCTGCATTCTGTTTGCCAGTATTTTATTGAAAATTTTTGCATCTATGTTCCTTAGGGAGATTGGCCTGTTTTTTGGTTGGGTCTTTCTCTGGTTTTGGTATTAAAGTAATACTTGTTTCCAGGAATGAGTTAGGGAGAATTGCTTCCCTTTCAATTTCATAGAAGAGTTTGATGAGTGTCGGCATTAAGTCTTTGAATTTCTTGTAGAATTCTGCAGTTAATCCATTTGGATCTGGGTTTTTGTTTGTTGGTAAGGTTTTAATTACCTTTTCAATTTCATTAATTGAAATTGGATTATTCAGAAGTTTTACATCTTCTTGATCCAGTTTTGGTAATTCATATGCTTCTAGGAATGTGTCCGTTTCTTCTGTGTCATCCTATGGGAGTAGAGGTTTTTGAAGCAGGTACTGATGATCTTGTGTATTTCCACAGGGTCTGTAGTGATTTCATCTTTTGCATTCCTTATTGCATGAATTTGAGTTTTTTCTTTCCTTTTTTCAATAAAGTTGGCTAGGGGCTTATCAATTTTATTTTTTCTTTCAAAGCACCAACTCTTGATTCATTAGTTCTTTGTATTGTTTTCTTAGTCTCTATTGCATTGATTTCTGCTCTGATCTTTATACTTTCCTCCCTTCTTTTGGCTTTGGGCATGATTTGCTCTACTTTTTCTAGATGTTTGAGGTGTAGCATCAGGTTGTTTGTGCTTGTTCTGTTTTCCTAATATGGGAATTCACCACAATAAATAATATTCCTCTGAGGACTGCTTTCATTGCATCCCACAGGTTCCTGTAAGTTGTATTTGTATTTTCACTTGCTTGTAGATATTGTTTAATTTCTTCTTTAATTTTCTCTGTGGTCCATTGATTGCTCAGGAGTGTATTATTCAATTTCCATGTGTTTGTGGGGGTTTTTACAGTTTATTTTGTCATTTCTAGTTTCATTGGGCCAAGGGTTTAGCTCAGTGGTGTAAGTGCCTGCCTGGCAAGTACAAGGTCATGGGTTCAATCCCCAGTACAAAAAAAAAAAAAAAAAAAGGCTACAATTTCTAGCTTCATGGCACTATGATACAATAACATGTGTGGGATAATTTCTTTTGCATTTACTTAAGCATGTTCTGTGGGCTAGTATATGGTCTATTTTAGAGAATGTACCATGTGCTGCTGAGAAGAATGTATATTCTGATGTTGTTGGGTGGAACACTCTGTATACATCCACTAAGTTCATTTGTTCACAGGTGTGATTCAGTTCTGTTATTTCTTTGCTGATTTTCTGTCTAGTTGATCTGTCCCTTTGTGTCAATGGGGTATTAAGGTCTCTCAATATAACTGTGTTATTGCTTATTTGATTTTTATTTCTGTTAATATTTGTTTTGTATAGCTGGGTGCTCCCAAATTTGGTGCATAGATATTTAAGATTGTTATCTCTTCCCCTTGAAGTTTTCCCCTAACTGGTATTTAGTGACTTTCTTTATCTCTTTGGATCATTGTTGGTTTGAAGTTCACATTGTCTGCAAACAGAATAGCTACCCCTGCTTTTTTGTTTGTTTCTGTTGCATGAAGTTTTGTTTTCCATCCTTTGACTTTCAGTCTATAAGTTTCCTTTCAGGTTAGATGGGTTTCTTGTATACAGCATATGGTTGGATGTTGTTTCTTGATCCATTCTGCCAGTCTGTTTCTTTTAATTGGTGAATTGAGGCTATTTACATTAATGGTTATAACTGATATATGTTGGTTTATTTTTGAAATGTTATCTTTCTGCTGTTGATTCTTTACCTTTCCCCTATGTTTAATTGTTTGCCTTGCTTAATGGCTTTTTCCTATGTCTACCTAGGATGTCTTTCAGTATTCTTTGCAGGGTTGGTTTGGCGGTAATGAAGTTCTTCAGCTGTTCTTTGTCGTGCAAATATCTTATTTCTCCATCAGTTTTGAAGGACAATTTTGCAGGGCCTATCAATCTGGGTTGGAAGTTGTTTTCCTTTAGGATCTGAAATACTACACTCCATGCCCTTCTTGACTTCATTGTTTGTGTTGAAAAGTCTGCTGTGATTCTGAGGCTTTACTTTATAAGTGATCTGTCTCTTCTAACAGCTTTTAATATTCTGTTCTTATATTGGATTTCTGGGATGTTGATTACTATATGTCTGGGTGTAGTTTTATTTTTGTAATGGCTGTTTGGAGTTCTATATGCTTCACTGATATGTATGTCAGTTTCCATTCTCATGTTTGGGGAACTTTTAGCTATTACTTCCATAAATAGCCTCTTGATACCATTTGTGTTGTGAAACTGGGGAACTTTATGAAGGAAGGAAGTTTATTTTGGCTAAAGTTTTGGATGTATAAGGTCAAAGGGCCACATTTGATGATGGCCAGAGTTCCAAGGTGACAGAGGGCATCACAAGAAATGAGATAGAAAGCACATGAGTGTGTCTTTTGATCTCTCATTCTCCTTATAAAGTCACTAGGATTCAATTATGCAGGTTCTACCCTGATGACCTTATCTAATTCTAATCACCTCCCAAAGGTGAAGTTGGATTAATTTTCAACCCTCTTATTACCCCTCTGTGGGGATCAAATGTCAACATATCAGCCCATGGTGGACACAGTAATATTGCAATGAACTACCATCCAGATGAAGCATCCTAGATAGCCCCTCCATGCCCCTCCCTAAGGCAACTATTATTTTGACTTCTATCCCCAACAAGTGGTTTGTCTGTTCTTGAACTTCACATAGATGGAATTATGCAGTATATACTTGTAGTGTCTGGTTTCTTTGCCCATGTTTGTTCATGAGATTCATGCATCTTGTTGAATATAGCTATAGTTTAGTCTTTTAAAAAATTGATGCATAGCATACCACTGTACAAATGTATAAAAATTTATTTGCCCATTCTACCACTGATGGATATTTAAGTAGTTTCCAGTTTGGGGTTCTCATAAGTAAAACTACTATAAACATTCTGAATATTTTTTTTTGTTTTGTTTTGCTTGATTTTTTTTTCTGCTAGGATTGAACCACAACTCTGCACATGCTAAACTACTGAGGTATACCTCTAACCCTACTTTTATCAAATACATGCATGCATTTATTTTAGAGTAGAACTGCATGGACATAGAATAGATATGTGTTTTACTGTAGTAGAAATTATCAAATAGTTTTCCAAAGTGGTTAAGCCAATTTATACTGCCTGAATTCCACCCCTAGTCTATCAATATATGAGCACTCCAGTTGCTCCATATCTTGATACTGTCAGTCTTTTTATAGTTAGCCATTCTAGTGGGTGTGTAGTGGTATCTTATTGTGGTTTTAATTTGCATTTCTGTGACTAAGTAAGCTTGTTAAGTGCTTTTTCACGAACCTATTATTTATTTGTGCTTGATTTTTTGTCCATTTTAAAAAATAAAGATATTTATGTTTTTTCCTATTTGATTTGATATTATATATTCTGGATGACTTTTTCAATGAAGTTTTGCCTCACTATTTATACATACACTATCACTTTAAACAGTTAAAATTGGGCTAGGGATGTAGCTCAGAGGTAAAGTACTTGCCTAGATGTGTGAGGCCCTGGGTTTAATTATTCATACTGCCAAAAAACAAGTAATGACAACCACCAAAAACCAAAATAAGACAACAAAGTCACTTTGACCCTAATCATGGAAATAAATGCAATTATTTCAATTTTAGAAAATGACCACAGATGATATACCATACACCACATTCATTTCATGTTAGAAAATGACTACAGATGATATAACATAAGCCATATTCATTTCATGCATCCATAGTGGAGCCAGATCCAGCCTGATGTTCAGAACTGAGCAGAATGTTCACTTTGGACTGGGTTCTGAAGCAGCCTCCAGTTCAGTTTGATGGAGCAGGAATGGGTGGGGTGGTGGACATTGCTAGCTTTTTTCCTCAAGTCGGGCTGACAGTGAATTTGCATTGGCCCATAGGTGGTAAGGAAAAGGGAGGCCCCAGGGAGAAACAGCTTCAGCTGTCTGGTTTCCATAGTGGAACTCCCACATTCTGTAGGATGCTCAGTTTACCATGTGTCTGCCATAGGGCAGGTGCTGGAAACCTCCAGATGGTTAGGACTGTGGCCTCATCCTAGAGGAGCCACTGAAGGAGGAGAGTTAGTCAAGCAAGTGCCAACTGCAACAAGAGGCATTAGTCAGGCTGCTACAAGAAGAAGGCTGGAAGCTTTCAGCTCTGCCTGGAGGTCTCAGCTCTATATAAGTCCCAAGAACATCTTCACAGTGGAGCTGATGTCACTGAGCTGAGAGTCCCCAGGCAGAGGGTGGCAAGGACACTCCAGTGAGGGAGCTTGATGCAGGGTCATGAACATCAGTCTTATTGCTGGAATGTCGGAGAACAGGGTAGGAGAGTAAGGGTGGCTCAAAGATCCATAGATAGTTCCATACTCAAAGAACAGAGCCTTTCTTCTAGATTTCCAGTGTGCCCTGGTGTCTGGAATGGTTTTTCCTGTGGATAATCTGTTGGTCACATCTTTCTGTGTCCTCCTGCACCCAGGGCCAAGATGAACTCAGTGAGTGGTTCTTTTGGGGATGGCCTTTTCTGTATAGAAGAGGCATAATTTCTTGCCCTCCCCATAGTTACAACTGTTTATAAAGCAGAACATGCCACCTGGCCCTTAATAGGCATTCTGCAGGTGGGTAGTCCATCTTTTGCCTTACCTGAGAATACTACTCTAACAAAGAGTAACTTGTGGTGCTTCATTACTTTTCTTCTGGAGCTGGGATCTGCAGAAGAGGAAGGAAGACAGTTTCCTTGATGCCCAGATTTCTGAGCTTGGGGAGTGGGGAGAAGCAGGACAGAAAGTCTTGAAGCAAGGGTGCCCTGACCAGGATGGGCTTCTCTTGATGGGGCCCAGGGTCCAGGTGGGCTGGAGCACAGGCAGGTGGGAAGGCCACCTGAAGAACATACCTGAATATCTGGGCTTGTGAAAGGAATCTCCTGGCTTTGGTGATTTCCTGGGCTAGTTTCCTCAAGTCATCTCCTTCAAACAGTGGCAGTGCGGGATCCTTGGAAAGGGGAAATGAATGTGAAGTTCAATCGGTTACATGACCAGATGGGATCTGAAAATTCCCAATTTCAGAAGTTTACAGTAAATTAAATGCAGCCTCCCACTGAAGGTAGGAAATCCTGTGGGCCTCATGTCTCTAGAAGCAGGAAGCTTACCATCAGTCTAGGCAGTCACTTTGCATACATCACACTTTGAAATAAGATACCTGGGAGTCAATGTGAGAAGTGGGCAGGAGCAAACCAAGTTGGTCTCTGAACTTCAGTGAAGCTGTTACCTCTCCAGGCCAACAGAAATGGCATAGACTCCTTATCTCATTGCTAGTCAGTCAGTAAAAATGTTTTTAGCCCTTGACTTTTCCAAGTAGAGGATCATGGGCAGGCTTTAAAAAATGCCAACTCCTGAAATTCCAGACCCCAGTCTCATTTTTAAATTTTTTGTGGCAGTAGGGTTTGAACTCAGGACCTTCACATTGAGCTACATCTCCAACTCTTTAAAAAAGTTATTATTATTTTAAATTTTGAGTCAGGTTCTGGCTAAGTAGATGAATTTCCCAGGTTGGGCTCAGATTTGCCATCTTCCTACCCAGCCCCTCATAGTTAGAATTAGAGCTGCTACCATGCCCAGTAGAGTGTAGCTTGCTTTGTTTTTTTCTCTCTCCTCTCTCTCTCTCTCTCTTTCTCTCTCTCTTTTCTTGCTTTCCTTCCTTCCTTCCTTCCTTCCTTCCTTCCTTCCTTCCTTCCTTCCTTCCTTCCTTCTTCTGAGACAGGGTCTTCTTATATATTTCAGTATGAACTCAGTATGTAGCCCAGGCTGGCCTTGAATTTATAATGATCCTTCTGGAGTGCTGGAATTATAGGTGTGTGCCCCATGCCTGGCTATGAGTCTAGCTACAAACACATAAATTCTCACAATTAAATTCTAAGATAGAGGTGAAGCTGTCCTGTCTCCCTGGAAGTAATATTCACATTCAGCAGACAAAACAAAACAAAACAAAACAATTCACAGAGCTGATTTGATAAGGTCTTAAACTGAGAAGCTGCATAACACTGTCAATTATCTTCCTGTGTCACAAGGATACTTGGGTGAATTTTCTTACTTTTATCAACTTGCTCTGCCCTCAGTAATATTTGTCACATTTGTCCCTGGAAGCCCCCTGAATGAAGGACTCATATTAGGCTACACAGACTTCAAAAATTTTGCTATGTCCTGTGAAAAGAAATCTAGGCTTCTGTTTGGTTACTTGATCACTTGTTGCTGCAGAAATGTTATGAATGACAACACACCATGCTTCAAAAGGTTTAAATATATGCATTATTTTTTAAAATCAAGTTAAAAAAGGATCATTGTAACCTATGACTTCACAAGATTTATTAATAGATAACTTGGAACTTCACTGGATCTGTTGTTTAACAGATGATCTGAGTATCTGTGTTTCAATTAACACAGGGATTAAAGCGCAGAGGGCAGATCCACAGGGATTAAAGTGCAGAGTTATGAGTATGGGGTCTTAGGCATCAGCGTCACCCCTTCCTCTGATTTGAGGCATATTTCACCATCTGTGAGCCTAGTTGCAAATCTAAGTGAATACACCATTCCCCAAGAGGATTAAAACTCAGGTTATCTAGTTATCTATATCAAGCAAAGTACTTACACATAGTAAATATTCAACAAATATAAACTGATCTGTTACTAATAACACTCCCAAAACCTCCTTCTTTCCCCACATGGAGAGGAGTCAGCATTAAAGGAGAGCCTCAGGGTAGCACAACTCTTTTTAGTGACATTTTGTCTTACAAGAGAAACAGATCTCAGAAGGAAGCCCACACCTGTGAACATTTCTTGGAGCCAAACTCTTTATTCTCCAGCCACCACACTCAGCATCTTTTTGACCTACCCTTTCATCGATGCAGCCCCTGGTGAGCAGGCTGTGCATCCTGCAGAGTGTGTCCCCACCAACTGGGCAGTGGTATCGGCCGCCAGTGAGGGAAGCCAGCTTCTTCAGGAACTCAACTGCGGCTCTAGGGAAGGAATAGAGGTTGGGGGCTCACTGAGGGTAGGGGAGACTAGCTGAGCCCCCAGACCCATGGGGAACTTAAGTCTATGGGGCCAAGGGAAAGCAGTTGGGCAGTGGCCCTTGGCTGCACCATTGATACCATTGTTAGCATCACCAAGTACACTTCCTGGCCAGTTTATGGAGAGTCATTGTGTTGCTGTTCCCATTTGGTCTGGACTCCTCAAAACACATGGCCAGCACAGTCTGGCACCTTTATTGGACATCTCTCCAGTGTCTATGTAGATTGGACCTCAGCTTGCAACTTATATAAAGAGAGAAATTATGTACCTAAGTAATAGTTTTGCTAATAATAAAGGGTTTTGTTTTGTTTTTGTTTTATTTGTTTGGGTGCTAGGGATCAAACCTAGAGCCTCATACATACTTTACCATTAAGCTATAACTTGACATCTCTGCTGAAGCATCTGAGTCTGATCTAAGACATTCTTCTATAGTGATTGTTGATAAAAATAATGGTACTATGTTAATTCACTATGTTTTCCTCTCTAGACACTCACAGATGTGAACATTCACATTTCCTGCCTAAATATTCACAAATGTATTTCTAAGAAAGGTTGAGAGGGAGATGACATGACTGTGTGAATTAGCTGCATTCCCAACAGATGGGTCAGTTTGGAGTGAAAAGAGAGGCCTTTACTCTGTGGTGTAACATCTACCCAGACCCTCTAAAAACAATGCATTTCCTGCTTCTTGACTCATTGGACAAGGCCTAGGAGAGGCCAGTGTCTAAGGAAGGTAAGAAGCTCAGATCTCCCCTCAGCCTGGGGAGTGGCCCTGGGAGAAGATGCAAGCTCAGTCTGACTCCTCACTGCCCACCTGTCGGTGCAGCTCAGGGAGACAGTGTGCACCTTCACGTCCCTTTCCTCCTGGAGTCTGTGGACTGCATCAAGAACAAGGCTGCAGCTTGTATCTGGCTTCCCATCAGTCAGCAGGTATAGTCCTTGCACATCGTGAAAACTGAAAGCTTTCTAAGAGAGCACAGGGATGTTGTCACCTTGGGAGACAGGGCTCACGGGGAAGGGGAGAAACCAGCTGCCCGAAAGTGGTCCCTGCTGTCTCTAAGGAAAATGTGTCTGAGTGCTACAGACTTGTCCATTAAGACTGAGACTCCCGTTCAGCCTAAGACAGATCAAGGAAGTTGCTGAGGTTTAAGGGTAAGAGCACAGCCCACTGCTCAGCTGATTAACCCCAAGTAAGTCACTTAACCTCGCTGAGCCTCTGTCTTCATTCTAAAGTGAGAACAAGAATCCTTTCTCATTGGGTTGTGGGGAAGATGAGAAACATTTTGTAAATCATGCAACATCAGCACAGGGGATGGTGGTGTTTTATTCTACTCTTCAGAGTTGTGTTCAATGGCAGCACTTGCCGATAATGCTTGCAAGATTGAAGTACTCCCCTGAGCTTGCAGATGGGTCACCCACTGCACAGCTTCGTGACATGCTGCATCTGTGGTTTCCACCAGAGTGTCTTGCCACGGCTGGAGGCTGTCTGAAAAGCTGAGCAGGTTAAAACTGGAAAGGAGGAGAGAAAAGATGTGATGGAAGAGGCAAGAGATTGGTTAGAATGGCCTATGTTGGTTCTGCCGAGGTCGCCTCTGTGAGGACAGTTCACTGAAGATCCCTGAAGTGAACGGCCCTGGGAGAGGGTTGAGAACCCCTGAGACAGAAATACATTTAACTCCTAGCTCAGCTGCTGCTTGAGTATGTGATCTTGGGCAAGTTATCTAACCTCTTTAAGGACTGATGAAATCACATATGTAAAGTGCCTGTCACACAGGAAATGCTCAATGAATATTTACTCTTAGTGACATTAAGGCAAGAACAACTTCCAGCCTGGAACCAATATTTGTTGCTCTTCTTCTAGGTAGAAAGGACAATTTCTTACACTTAAAAAAATCAGGTTCAGACCAGGCCTGGTGCAGCACACCTGTAATCCCAGCATTCTGGAAAGCTGAGGCAGGAGGATCTGAAGTCTGAGTCCAGCCTAGGAAATTCCGCAATTTAGTGAGAACATATCTCAAAATAAAAAACAAAACACAAAAAAAGGCTGGAATATAGTTCAGTGCAAAGGCCCTGGGTTCAATCCTCAGTATCACAGAAAAAAATCAACGTCAACTTCTGGTGGTATAGGTCAATTGAAGGGCATTTTGCTAGCATGAAAGAGATCCTGGGTTTGATCTCCAAAAGTCAAGTTTAGCTGAAAACTATAATTCAAGGCCACATGGTGGTACCTTTGCTGTACTTATAACTGTCTCGGGGCTTGAGATGGAATTCTAAAAAACATTGATTTTCCTTCTTCATCACAACAGAATACAGAGATCTTTCCTGTGCAGTGTTACTCAGAAGAGCTTTTCAGAAACTTTCAAGGCTGATCAGAGCTGTGAAGAGGAAGTGTATTTGGCTAGTGAAATCCAAGTAACTCCCCTTGCCCACTTAATCTCCTTGACCCCATCCTCCAGCCCTGTCTCCTACCTGTCACAGTGCTTCCGCAGCTGCTCCCAGATCAACAGAATCAGCTCTGTCTTCACCCCCTGCAAATAGGGGCCTGTGGACCCGGAAGTGTCCAGCAGGATGCACACTTTGCTCTCCAGTATGGCACCGAAGAGTCGGCGACTCCCTGTTCCAAGTGAGACAGAGGCAGCATCCTTCTTCTGTTCCATTGGAACAGTAGAAGTGACAAAATGCTGCTGGCTGCTCTGCAGGATAAGATGAACCATACTGGCTGCTCCCACTGCTGGAGGGTCTCCTAGGACTCATTTGGGTGATCTCTGACAATGCTCCTGACAAAGAGGGAATGAGAGGGAAGCCAGCAGGAGGCAGGTAGGGAACTCTGAGGATTTCCAGCCTGTCAGTCACCAGACAGAAGGAACAGCATAAGCTCTGCTGTTTATAGCAACTGAATCTAATTCTGCCTACTTCATCCATCTCCATCACTGTTGCTCTTTCCCAGATATCTTATTTTTTCTAGCACCGAGGACTGAACTCAGAACATTTACATGGAGCTATATTCTCAGACCTTTAATTTTTTTTAATTGTGAGACAGTGTCTTGTTAAGTTGATGTGTTGCCCAAGCTGAGCTTGAGTTTGTGATCCTCCTGCCTCAGGCTCCCAGAGTGCTGGGATTACAGGTGTCGTGTCACGGTCCCTGGCTTCCCAGCTATCTTATTCTTCCATCTGAATTCAGTCACCCTCATTTTACCTTACTTTCTTTTTTGGGGGAGGGAGGAGGGGAGTACTGGGAATCAAACTCAGGACCTTGTTCACTTTGCCTTCTTGAGTATTTTCCAAATAACAGTCACAGGGATTTTCCCATTGATTTGATTGCCTTTCTCTTATTTAAAATGGTTTAGTGATTTCTAAAAAATCATTCTTAACAAATAAGTCTGCAATAGCTACATCTCTCAGATGGCTTTCCCCTGCACATTACTCAGCCCACACTGGCTTCCTTCCTTTCAGTCTCTGTACTCTGCATCCTGCCTCCTGCTCAGTACCCCAGCCCAAATCAGTCTCTCTGCTTTTGCCTGTTAACATCAGTGCAGTCTTCAGATCTCAGCTCCATTATCACCTCTTCTGAGGAGCCTTCTTTGACCTTCCAGTCCAGGCCAAATGCCTCTGTAAGCTCCATGCTCCTTTTCTCCCCACGCTTGTTACACTTGTGATATTAGACTTGTTTTTAATTCTTTGCTTAGCAGCTATCTCCTCCTAGACCGCATTTTCCCTGAGCTCAGTGACCATGTTGGGTTTTGCTTTTCACCCTTCACTGGCACCTAACAGGGGAGCAACACTCATTTGTTGAACTAGAGAGAAAGAGAGAGTCAGAGAGAGAGAGATAGAGAGAGACAGAGACAGAGAGAGATCCCCTCCATAAGTTTAGAAGTATTAGTGTTCACGTGTGTACCTGTGTGGGAGGTGGGGGACTCTACCACAAAAGAAGTACCTGTAGCATCTGGGCCTGATCTTCATGCTCACCCTCATGGTTAGTGTGAACTGGGAATGGAGAGAAACCCACTCTTTCTTTGTTCCATCCTAGCATCTGGTCTGACAATGGCACCTGGCATTTGTGTCCCACCCAGAGGCTTTGGAAAAGAGCAGTTGCTGATACACACCATTGCCCAGGGACTGTTTAGAACAGGAGCTGTACTATAGCTGGACCCAATGAGTTTGCCCTGGAACCTGTGTGGCCCATCCAAGCTTCCTGTAGGATCTCTATTTGAGATTCTCTTCTCCTTCCTCCTACTGTTCTTGGAATCCCCCAGGCCCCAAACCCCACATTCTCTTGGCCTTAATGCCTAGATGGACTCTTCATCCCAGCCCACCCTCCTCTGGGATGGCACCCTGGCTCTGACACCTGCCTTCCCTGCTTGCCTCCTTTGACACTCTTTGCTAATAACAGAGGCTTCTTTCTGGTCAGAATCCCTCCCATTTCTTCCTCAATGGCTGTTTGATGGGATCCCTGTGAGGGAGGTACTTTAGTCATGTGCAGGGAGGCAAGGCAGGCAAATGGCCTTGCAGGATAGCCTGGATAGACATGAGCTCTCTCTGGGGTTCTATGGCCATTCTCCCCCTTCTGCCACCCAGTGCCTTGCTTGATCTCTGAACCCCAAACTCATACTACTTTTCATGACCCTCCTGGCTTAATCCCCTGACCACGCTGTGCTGTAGAACCTGACCCTGGGTGAAGGACTGACCCTTGGGTCCTTGGGTTAGCGTTCCACTGCCCCTCATGCCCACCCCTCCACCCCCAGGTTAGCAGGCAGACTCACCAGACAGCAGCCACTGCAGGCGCTGGATGTAGCATCTCATCACCTTCTCCAGGCACGCAATGTACATGTCCATTTCTCTGAGTGTCCGCCGAATATGTCTCACCACTCCCTGGGTCAAGACAAGTGAAGGCAAAAAGCTGCTTCCCATCAGCTATTGCACATTTTCATCACTCCCAAATAGTTTATTCCATTATGAGCAACAATTTCCAAACATCTGTTAAGCAAATATAGTTGCTTATTTAAAAGTTCTCCCCTTTTATTAAACCACCAAACTTACAGTTCTATGAAGGAGTGGGGGAAATTAATGTGACGGTTTTGTGGCATGCATGGTCACCGTGATTAACAGATAAAGCAAAACAAAATAAAACATGGTATCTCCAATTTTTAAAATAGAAAACCTTTAGTGGCAAGTTTGGAGACTCATAAATTTCAAACTGAAGGATTGCCTTGGATAGAGAGGGGTCAGTGTGCTAAAACTGACTAAAGTTCTTTGAATGAGTAATTTTGAATTTTGAGGTTATTTTTAGTTCCCTCTAAGGTTGATAATGGGATATAAAAGGGCAAAGAGGGAAATGACTTGACTTCCATTTTGTACTACAATTACTTGTTCCAGCACCAAAACAAAACAAAACAAAAACCCTACTACCCTCAAAACAAGAAAATAGACAAAGGAACCCCTTGCCTCCTGTCATCACCCCTATTTCCTGCCATCCTGACTGAACCATCATCAATGCTGGGTATATCTAGTTATTTTAGAGGGGCACCTTGGCCATCGCCTTATATGCTTGGCACTTGTTTCTTAATGCTCTCCCCCAAGAGCCTGTGTATCCCTAAAGTGTGATTTCAGGCTCTCCAAGGGCTTGATTTTTTTTCTTGCAACAGGATTCTGTATCTCTTGTTGGGTGAGGGCTGGGGTTCTTAGAGCAAGATTAGAAGCTGAGGTCCCATGCTTTGCTTTCTGCCATCTGTAGGTGACATGATGACGCAAGGACCTGGGGGAGGAAAACAACAACAAAAACAGACTCACATTGATCTCTATGCTGGGGACAACGTTGCAGTGTTTGGCCGAGCTCTGTGTGGATTTCTGATGGCTGCAGCTGGAACCCAGGCATCTGGATATCTCCATCTTCAGTTTCTTCAACCCGTAATTTGCTATCCACTTTAGAATTAAGAAAAGAACTATTATGTAGGTAATTCAGGCCTGATTGTCTGATTCATCTGTTGAAGCCTCATGTTTGAAATGTGGGGCTCCTGGGTCCTCACTGAGCAGATTCTTTACCCAGCTCTGAGGGAGAGGTGTGTAAGAAAGAGGGAACAAGAAACAAAATGGATTGAGTACTTCCTAGTTCCTTGTTTAGTGGACATTATTGCTTCCCCAACATCCATGTCAACCCTCCACCATGTAATTTTGGTGGAAAACCCCAGTAGGATAGTTTCAGTGTCACAGTTAAAGATGCCCACATGGCCAGCTCAAGGCAGTCAGAGTGTGGCATCCAGGATGGATCAATCAGAACCAAGCTCAGCTTTTCAGTGGATGGTTGTAGGGAGAAAGATGGTATGAACAAGAAGGGGATTTCTAAACTGGGTATGGTACACATCTATTATGTCTGTAGTCAGAAGGCTGAGGCAGGAGGACTGCTACAAGTTCAAGGCCAGCCTTGGCTACATAGTGAGTTCAAAGCCAACATAAACTACATAGCAAGGTCTTGTCTCAAAAACAAATGAACAAAAAATAAATAAAAAGATTTCTCTTGCTTGCAACCAAAAAGATCTGATATCATTGAAGCATGTTGTGGGATGTGACTGAATTGGAGACAAACCACACATTCATGGCCAGAGCAAGGCCAGTCTTGAGAACAGAGATGGAGGGCCAGAGATGGGCCATGTGAACCAGTTGTTGGGACTAGAGCAAAGTCAGTCCAGCAGGCATCTGGCCTTGGTGTTCCTCTCTGCTAACTACAGCACAGATAGTGCTGAGAATGTTTCACTTTCACTGTTCTTGTCAAAATACCAACACCTTGCACTTTTGACTCCTTCATGTGTTTTCCCACTTTTACCATGTATAAATAAAGATGCAGACCACATTGGGTGGTTGCTGCCTCTCCACTTGGTCCCAGCTTTCCTGTTAGTATGTGTCTGGTTTTTCTTAATCTCCCGTTGCTCCCTCTCAGGACTGTGCTGGCTGCGTAAGTTATAACAGCATTTTCTACAAAATCACTTTAATCAATCTTCATGTCAACCCCTTTGCTTCCTGCACTTACTTTTTTTTTTAATTTTGAGACAAGGTCTTACTAAGCTGTTGAATTGCCCGGGCTGGGCTTGAGCTTGCAGTCCTCCAGGTTTAGGCTCCCACAGTGCTGTGGTTACCAGCATGCAGCACCACGTCAGACTCTCATTTCTTGACTTCATTTTACAAGGACATAGAGACTGAGTGCAGCTCAGTCTTGACTTCCCCAACATTACCTCGCCAGGAAGTGACAGGCCCAGATTTCGAACTTCTGTCTGTTTAACTGTTACTTTATTTGCAACACTAAGGAGTCATTCTCAGCAGGTTTATTCTCCTCCAAAGTGTACCCAACCTCTTAGAATTAATGGTTGGTGGAAGGAATTTTTTTTATTTTTTTGAGACAGGGTTTCATTGTGCAGTTCAGGATGGCCTTGAACTCATTTTGTAGCCCAGGTTAGCCTCAAACTCACTGCAATCCTCCTGCCCTGGCCTCCTGAGTTCTGGGATTACAGGCATGCACCACCATGCCCAGCAGAAGGAGTTATTGTCTAGGGATGTATGTGGTTGGGACAGTTTAATACCTCTTGGCTTGAGCAAACTGTGTCCTTCCTGGGCAAGTTAACAGAAGATGTGATCCTTCTTATACTTATTCTCTGAGGGTACTTCTTGTATACTGAACCTAGGAGAAATAGCAAGGTCATCTGTGCATCTTTCTTCCCTCCTCCTTCTCATTACCAGTCTAGGGTTAACTTCTGAGTCAGACAAGTCAGTCGTAAAATTCCACAGCTGAAGTCTGCTGGAGAGATAGAAAGGAAGGCTATTGTATAGATGGGTGAAAGCTGCTTAGGAATTCTCTTCTACACACAGCAGTGAGTGGCTGCTGGGATGGGGCCCACCGCACAGCAGTCCATAGAGCTGGCTAAGGGAACCTCCTCCCTTCCCTCCATCCTCCATTCCCTTCCCAATCAGCCTCAGGACTAAGGAAACTGCCCCTTGTGGATGGCAGTACCCAAGGACTATGGGAGATCTCATCTTCAATAGCGACTTTCCTCCTATTCTGGAAGTGGCTAGACTTTACAAGTCCATTTCCTTAGGCTGGGAGAAATTAATTGTTTGAAGAGAGGTCTGCTCCAAGGGTTCTGCAGGGAGTGTAAGTCTTGGGGTAGCTGGAAGGGTCTTCTTCCCACAAGGCCTGTTGGCCTTCAGTTCCCACAGGGCCAGGAGCTGTGCAGATACCCACATAGTCTGTACCTTACCTACGGTATTCCCAGTCTCTGTATAGAACAGGGAGAGAGCTGTCTCTGCCGATCGTGATTTGATCTTTCTCCTCCACTCTATTGTCCCTTCTTTCGTGGGTTGGGCTGGAGAGAGAAGATGTTCAGCTTGTTGACTGGGGTGCCTTCATAGGTTCCGTGCTACAGCTGCACAGCCTGACTTAGAGATATCTCACTGTCAGCTATCCTCTACCTCTTGGAAATGAGCTCTAAGATACCTTGAAGCAAACTCTTGTGCCCTCTCAGTCCCCTGGCCTTACCTGGACTGTCCCCAAGTCCTGATAATTACTGTCCTCAAGTCCTGCTATTCACCAGGCAGGGTGGGAAGTGCTTCATATACCATGTCATTTCATCCTTACTGTCCCCTAGGTCATAGATGAGCTAAGTGGGAGTCAGAGCTAGTAAGTACAGCAAAGATGTTACTCTGGTCTTGCTGACTCCAGAACTCTTCCCAGAGCCACTCTGCTTTATATGTGACCTTATAATAAAAGACACAGAGTCTTAAGTTTACAAGCAACTGGCAAACTATAGTAATTGTGAGCCTTAGTTCCTGGGAATAAAATGAGGATCTTGCAGAGAACATATCGCACAGGACTGATGTTGCAGGCTTTTTACATGGGACCCTCTTGGAAGACGTGCAGCACATGATCGAGACTGATGAGGACTGGTAATTTAGTCACTATCATTATCACATTGTCATGCTGAGGACTGAACCCAGGGCCTTTACACTGAGCTACATCCAAAGCCACTTTTTGACTTCATTTTTTATTTTGAGACAGCGTCTTGATAAGTTGCTAAATTGCCCAATAATTGTTGGGATCAAACTTGTGATCCTCCTGGCCCAGCCTCTCAGAGTACAGGCATTGCAGATATGTACCATCCTATGACTGTTTATAATCATTATTAATTAACACCTTGGTGGTGTCCAAGCTGTCCCATCACTCACTGCCTGTCCACAGCCTTGCCTTACCTGGGGAGATGCCCACTTTGCCACTGAGCTGACGATATTTCAGAGCTTTTGATGGAGGGTTCCTCTCTCTTTCCGGGTCATCTTTAATGTTCTAAAAAACAGGCCCTATTTTCCATGAGAGGCCTGTTTCTATGGCAGGCAGCACCCCAGTCACCCCAACTTCATTCTGTCAACCAGGAGCTTTAGTAGGGAAGGGCCTAAAGGAATCGATTCCTTGTATGTGTTTGGCCCATCTCCTGCAGAAAATTCAGAGAGGGACTCAATTTGGGATGAAAGGTGTGTGAATATGTCTAAGAACGTGTGTGATATGAGACAGGGAGAGACAGAGAATACTCAGATAGCTGTGGGGATTTGTCAGAATTTTCTTCAGCAGTTATCCATCCTTTGTCATACTAGACTGAGATTTCTAGATCTCTAGCATGACAAACTATTCAGGCAACTTCTGGCCCTCTTGTGTACCTTGGTTTTCAATGAGGGTGAGTGTTCTTCCTTACTGAGTGCAACTGGAATGTGGCAAAAGATAAACAGAGACTTCGGGGCTTCATGTCAGCTGGACACTTTTACATGAGCTGCTGTGGAAAGGGCCTGGCTGGAATTCTGTTAACTCTGGGACTCCCCAGTCTCATATCAGGAGAGTCTGTTAGAGGCCAGGCCCTTTCCACATATTGGCTTGCTCCATATTGGCTCAGGAAGCATGGAAGATCTAAGAGGAAGAACCTGAAATTCTAGCATTTCCCCCAGAATCTGGGAAGGCATTCAGAGAGGGTGTTACATAAAAAGCTGTTAGAGTTCTTCAGATGAGGCAGCGCCTGTGCACACAGAATCCCCTGGAAAGGCAGCTGCCCCTGCCTAGGACAGATGTCTTCATACTGAAAATATGTTGTGTTCACAAAGGTCTCAGTCTGTGACCTGCTGTAGAAACCCTGGTTTCTCTGCCCCACAGCACTACTGCATGGGAATGGGGATCTTTCCTCCAGAGGCCCCTTCTGATTGCTGAGAAGGAGCGGAAACTTTATGCAGTACACATTTGACAGGCTGTGGATGGGGAGGCAGGCACCGGTCTCCCTCAACTCCCAAGAGGCCCCTGCTAAGCCTTGGATTTAGATACATAATTCCTTTGCTCCTGGGAGACCCTCTCAGGAAAAGCTATTATGTGCAATGATGAATGCCAATTCCATGGAATTCTTAGTACCAGGCTAAGGAACAAACTTGGGACAGCCAGGCATAACAAAAGGTGAGGTGAGAGAGCCAGAGATGCTGTCAGACCTGAGAAGCAGGTCCTCTCCTTGGAGGCCAAGATGGGAGGCACAAAAGAGAAGGCACCACTGGAGCCCCTGCTTCCACCCACCCAGCTCTGGGGCCTGGGAGGTTTGCCTTAGTCACTTTAAGAGCTAGGAAAGACCAGGAAACTGGAAACACAATCCTTTGTTATTGGCAGTGTGTGTGTGGGGGAGTCAAACCATTCTGGCCATGGAGGGGGCTGTAGGCTTGGGAAAAGAGGATTCCTTGGGCTGGCTTCTTTGCTTGGGCATCTTTGGTTTTTCTTTAGAGACAGCTCTACTTTCCAGTTCTTTCCTCAAATGGTTCTTCAGGGAGGCCACTAGTAAGGCACACTAGAACAAGAATTGGGAGGGTTGGTTAGTGGCACCCCAGACACTGTGGACAGACACACATATAGGGCAGGAATGAATCCCTGGCATCCCTTTCATGCCTCTGTCACTAGAATGCTGTTGGGATTGAGTGCTGTAGATCAATTTATGAACTGATCAATTCCTGAATGAAAGGCCTGGGATGTACCAGACACTGGGCTAGTTAATACCCGAGAGTCACAGGCCCTCATGCAACAAGACATGCCACCTGTCCTATAGGGTAGGTGCTATCGTATCTCTATCTTACGGGTGAGGAAACCAAAATTCTGTAAGCTTAAGCTTCATGTCCAAGCCCATACTACTAGTAGGTGGAGGAGCTTCAGTTCAAACCCAGGGTGCTCTCAGTCCTAAGCCAGGGGTCTTTCTTTGCATTTAAGACACCTGGGCATACACAGGTGCTGGTCAGTTCATCATGTGCTCAGGGCTGATTCCAGACTTGGAGAAAAATCACAGTATAATGCTTATTCCTTTGCCTGCATATTTCTCAAAGACCTGAAATCTTTTCCAAGAATTATTCTCAATCAAAGCACCAGAGAACACTATTCAAATGTAAATAAGCATCTCAATGAAGTGTGAATTTAACAATTTTTGTCCATTAATACCTGGTGAATGGGTTGGTCAGATGTAGGAATTGGACTGACATGTACTAGAGGAGGAGGATTTACAGAGCACCAGAGAAGGAAGCCCTTTCAAGGAAGACATCTAAGGCATCTTCAGGGGGAGCCACAGACCCATGGATCCATTGGCTCTGGAGGGAAGGAACATTAAGACTTGGTCCTGTCTGCCAGGAGATCACAGTTTAGTGATGGAGATGAGTCATTTTGCACATATAAATAATTAACACAGGAGTCAGGATGGAGTCTTCTTCACAGCCCCCTTCCTAGCTTGGACAGAAAGTGCCTGCAAGACCTCCATCCATCCCCATGGTTTCAATGGCCCAAAATCTCTATCTCTCTCCAGCCCATCTTTTCCCATCTGCCTGTAGGACACCTTCACTTGTCACTTTTAGGTCCTTAAAATTGCCTTGTCCCAAGGTTCCTTCCCTGAACAAGCTCCTCCTGTTTCCTTTCAGTAAATAGCACCACCATCTATGAAGAACTTGTGAGTTACTCTGGATTTCTTCTTTTCTCTCACCCTGCACGTTCTACCAGTTACAAGTTTAGTCAATGCTTCCTCAAATGTCCTCATGTCTACTTCCTTATTTCCATTCTCATTGCTCCTGATATTATATGGCCATTTGCTGTCTCTTTAACGGCACCTTGCACTGTTCAATCCCCCTGACAAGGAAGTAATATTTTACTGAACCTCGCATAATAGAGAGCAAGAAAGTTCTGGGAGGGGAATGGGAGACAGACGAAACAGTGTAGGAATGGCTTAATGTGCTTAAGGAACTCAAAGGAGGTCAGAATATATAGTATAGACCAAAAACCAATGACATAGGAAATCACTGTGTTCCACTGGAAGCCTTGGGTGTCAGTGAATTAGGACACAAAGAGAGAATCTGGGTTAGGGTGGAGCTCTTGCCTAGCATGCCAGAGGCTACAAATTTTCCCTAGAACCACACTCACACCCACCCACTTACCCTGACACATGGAGGGAACCTGATGTGGGATGACCTGTGTTTCAGTTTGATTTCCTAGTGCCTGTAACTGTAACCTTACTTGGAAAGAGGGTCTTTGCAGGTATAATTGAGAGGTAAGTTAAGACAAGTCCATACTGGAGAGACACACATAGGGAAGACTCCCACATGAAGATGAAAGCAGAAATTGCAATTATGCTGCTAGAAACCAAGGAATGCCAAGCATGGCCAAGGATGAGGACTCCTTCCTTTACAAACTTTAGTCTGGTTTCTCTGAGCCATCTTTTCAAGAGGCCTCCCTCCATCCTAGAAGGCTGAATCCAGTTTTAGCAAAGAATTTTGTTGAGTCAGATTAGTGACAAAAGCCCACCCTTGATATTTGAACAAATGCTTCATCTTCTATCCTTGATATCTAAGTCCTCGGCCTTTCTTTTAGCAAGGATCCTGTTTAATAAGAATTCCTGACTCTTGATAGCTAATCATGTTCTTTTTAGCAATCTTCCATCCACTTGAGGTAGGAAAGAAGAAATAAAGATAAAAAAAAGGAGACAAAATTTTAATTTTAAAGGAATACTTTTAAAAAAATACAAAGTTACTCAAGGTTACAATACCCTTTTCTCTTATAAGAAACTCTGAAAAAATTGCAATAAACATGCAAATTGGGCTTGTGCTTTTTACCTGTACATTGCTTTTCCTTCCACAAACTTCCATCCTCAAGAAAGCACTATTAAGTGGGCAATATAACTGTAAACTCCAAACACTTACAAATGGTTCATGTTCTAACACAGCCCACCAAATGGGTAGCCTGGTAGACAATAAGAATATATCCCTTACATCACTAATCTTTAGGGCAACCTTGAGACCGGATGAAAACCCCCAACCCCAGATCATACTGTGCTTCTCTCAAGGGCCTGTACTCTATTCTCTCTGAGTGTGTACTTCTTTAATTCTGCCTAATAAACCTTTCTATGCCTCCCACTGATGTGTCCTGGAATTTTTTTCTGTAACATAAGTCAAAAAACCTACAATATACTCCATGAGTCGGGTAAGGCAAGGTCCTCATCTCTTTGGGGTACCTCCTCAAACCTCAACTGGTGATGCATTGACTCTGATCATTGGCGAAAACTCCCCACTTTGCTGTTCTCTGGAGTTGAGTTCAATCTCTCTCCTCTATCACAATAGCCTTAAATACATGAATTCTTTGCCATTTGTAACAAACATTTGGTACAATCTTTTCCTCTTAAACATTAGCCCTCACAAAAAGCTAGGAAGAGTCAAGACTATCCAAGGTATGGTCCTATTTATTGAAAACCTTAATTTCAGATTTGTAGCCTCTAGCAATGAAAGGAAATAAATTGTTGTTGTAAGTCACCCAGTTTCTAACGCTTTGCTATGGCAGCCGAGGAAAGGAGCACAGAAGCCAGCAGACATTCGGCTCATGCCCAAAGCATACCTTCTGAGAGTAGCTGAGGGCCTTTTCCATCTCAGACTTGATGGCATTGATGTCATCACTCTCATAAATGCCTGGGAAAAAAGCACACTGTGAGTGTAGCGGGTAAGGATCCCAGCCAGGTTCCATACCTGGATACAGAGAGCCATGCATAGACACCTCGAGCCCAACAGACAAGCTAAAACATCAGCAGGGCAAGCTGACCAGCTCCTACCCCCACAGAGAGGGAAGTGCAAAGGTCCCACCACTCTATGGAACTAAAACACCCATCCCGGGACTGTTTACAGTAGCCAAAGTCTGTAATGAATACCAGTGTCTTGCCTGGCTGCAACACCAGACCCTAATGCTGAACTGCCTAGGTTCAACTCTTGGTCTTTGGGCTCTGTCTCAGTTTTCTATACACAAAATGGGGCCAACAATCACCTACTTCATTGGGTTATTATTAAGAGTGAGCCATAACATACATAAAATGCTTAGAACTCTGTCTGGTATTTAATAGCTGTTCTATTAAATATTTGCTATTATTAATAATAATCACTGATAAATGTACATGCCCAGCACTTTTCATGGAAAGAAAAAACTGGGAAACACCCAGGATTTTCAGCTCCTGTCGTTGACTTTTGGACTACATGTGTATCATGTCTCTATGAGTCACCTCTTTGTCTGGGTCAGGGGGGTTGGAAGGCACTTGTGTGCCATCTCACTCCCACATTACAGACATGGTGTTGTGTCTCTATACCACCTAAGCCATTATTTACTTCACACACACACACACACACACACACACAGACATATATATATATCTACATATATGTATTTAATATATTTGCTATTTGTTTACTTAAAAGTATATTTTAAAAAGAAAATTGATGCCACTGCCAAAAATGGAAAGTCAGCATTTTTCTATGCTATGTTACACAAGCATGTAACTATCACACCCACAAAAGTTGTACCATTTACAACTGTGGGTCATTTGTGAACATCTTACACTCTGGGAAATGCCAATCTAAGGTATCTCAAGTACTTTCTAGATCTGGTATTCTAAAACATTTTTCAAATTTTATCTTGAAATTTAAAAAAATGTAGTAAAATATGCATTTTTGGTGCTAGGGCCTTATTCATACAAAGCAAAAGCATTTAATCTACTAGTTCAACAACATTAAGTATATTCATGCTGTCATGCAAGCATTGCCACTGTTCATTTCTAAAACAGTAGTTTATTATTTTATTTTATGCTTGGGATTGAAACATTTTAAACTATGACTTTCAGATTCTGCTTTTTATATCAATGACATAAGGGAGCTGTGTCGGTGTTGAGACAATCATCTGGAAAGAGACAGGCAAAGGAACTGGGCAAGACTTACGCACCCGTGTCTCCAAACCAGTGGAAGCGGCCACCAGTAGCTCGGGCGATGGCCCTGTAGGCACTGGCTGTGTCTGAGCGGCTGGCGTAGCAGGCAGGAGGGATGCTGTCCACCTCCGGCTCACCCACGGAGAAGAGACTCACGTTCAGCTGGAGGTTGCAGCCTCCACAGCTTTCAGCCATGTAGGCGCCAAGTGTGGGCTGTGGGAGAGGAGAAGACAGGACAGGCCCCAGCTGAGGGCCTGGGTGCTGCCAGCCTCCTGCCAGTGTAGCCTAAAAGAGTTTTCTTCTCTGTTCTCTCTTTCATCTCTCTCTTTTCTCCTCTCTCTCTCCTCTCTTTTCTACTTCTTTCTCTTTCTCTCTCTGCCTCTGTCTGTCTGTCTCTCTCTCCCTCCTCACTTTTCTTTCCTCTCCCATCTCTCCTCATTTTCATTCTGTACTGGAGATTGAATCCAGAGCCCTTAACACTAAGCTATATCTTCAGCCCTTTAAAAAAATATTATCATTATTATTATCATCATCATTATTTTGGTACTGGGGATTGAACTCATGACTTTGTACTTGCCAGGCAGGTGCTTATGCCATAGAGCTAAAACCTCAGCCCCTAAAAAAAATTTTCAAAAAATTTGAGACAGGAACCTGCCTCCTTAGTGTGGTAGGCAGTGCGTCAATCTCCCAGTTTGAGACTGGGTCTCACTAAGTTGCCCAGGCTCGCCTTGAACTTGTGATCTTCCTGCCCCCTCCCAGAGGGAGGTGTGTACAGATGTACTAGGAACTTTTTGGGAGCCCACTGTGTCTCTGGCCTAGTACTTGGCACTGAAGACAGAAAGAGATGAGTCTGGGTCACGATTTCTCTCAGCACCTAAATAGGGTGTGACGAGGAGCTGGACTGAGAGCTTGGTTCCTTCGAGCATGTCTGTGGTCAGGAACACCAACATCTCGGCAAGCTTGTCAGAAACACAGCTTCTCAGTTTCCACCTGGACCTGCTGGACCAAGAGCTGCATACTAAGCAGATTCCCAGGTTTTTAGGCATGTTAATGTTTTAGTAGGGTTGGTTTAGAAAATCATGCTGGGCTGGACACATCGCTCCATGATAAAGCTTTTCCCTAGCATGCACAAAGCCCTGGGTTCAATCACTAGCACCACCAAACAAACAAACAAACCAACACATAAATAGATAATAAAAAATTGTGCTGGAGAAGTCACTGTGAGATATCCACCTAGGGGAAGATGGATGGGGTCACAAGAGATAACCGATGCCCAGGACAGCAGGGCCTACCCACCACGTCCTGGTCAGGGATGCCCCCTGTGAGGAGGTAGATGCCCTGCGACTGGTGTTTATCTTTGTCCTTGAAGTCCTCTTCCACAGCTTTCCGCAGGGCACCGAGCACATTCCTGCTGCCTCCACACTGGAGGCTCAGGGCCCACCTGGGGAAAAGGCAGTGGGCACGATGATGAGGGAGGCCACCGCTGAGGCCCTGCTGGGGAGGGCAGCAGACAGAAAGCTATTTTCCGACTTCTGCCCATGGCTCTTGGAGGGCGGGGACCCTGGAGAGCTACTTTCTGTTGGAGACAGGCATGGAGAAGACAACAGCTGCTCTCGTTCACAATAGCACCGCTACTCTGCTGTCACCTACCTCCAGGCCCTCTGTAGATTGTCATGGCTTGCAGGAACCATCTCAGGCCTCCAGCTCTCCACTGTGCTTCCAAACCTGTGAAGGAGGCATGGGATTGTTCACAGCAGAGGGTGGGTTCACTCTGCAGCCCTGCTCAAGTTGGCTCCACAGGCTTTTAGGGGGGCAAAATTCTGATGACACTTACCCCCCACCCCCAAAAAACAATACACCTCCCTCTGCCAGCCATGAGATTCTCTTACTGGTCATGGCCTGTGCTAGTAAATTCGGGTCGGACAGAGCTGTGGCTCTCAAGGCAAAACAGCTCAGAACAAGGACCAGCTTTGGTGAGGATCCTTCCTGACATTACACTGACTGCAGTCACCTGTGTCCGGTAGTGTAGGAGACTCCTGGGCATGGCCTATGAAAATCCTCCATCATCTGATGTTTTTATCATGCACAATCCTCCCTCTTATGCTTATATCCACACTAAAATACCCAAAAGTCACCAAATTTCCACCATATGCCACACCTCTGTGCCTCATCATGCTGTCCCCTCTCCCTGGAATAACTTTCCTCCCCAATGCACATCGACCCCGTGAAGTGGCAACTGACTCATTGGGCCAGCTGAAGGGGCGCTTCCTCTACAGAGAGTAACTGAGCCTGGGCAGGATGGGTCGATCCTGCCTTTGGTCCCTCTTGCTCCCATAACATGCCTTCTACTTATTTCCATAGAAATCACCCAGTGGAACTTATTTCTTTTTAATATACCTGGCTCTCACAACTAAGCCATCAGTTCCCAGAACACAGATATTGTGAGTACTTTTAAATGCCCAATGCCAGCCCAATGATTGGTACATGGCAGATTTTCAATGAAATTCTGTCATATGGATGAATGGGAAAATGAATGAAAACATTGACTACAGTTTCCTAAGCATCTCTGTGTATGTGGTACTAGATATTGAAACCAGAGCTTTCATACTGAACCCAGTCCTTTTTTATTTTTTATTTTGAGGCAGGATCTCACTAAGTCAGGAAGCCACCCAGGCTGGGTTAAAATTTGTGATCCTCCTGCCTCAGCCTCTTAGAGTGCTGGGATTACAGGTGTTTACCACCATGTCTAACTTTCTAGGCATTTTTATGTTGAACCTATTAGAGAAAGATTAAGATCTGCAATAATATTTAATAATAACTGATAACTTGAATAGGTTTGGAATATTCCCTATTTGGTAGAAATAATGTAAAAATGTACACTATATTTCAAGTGGTTTCTTTTCTGTCTTCTTTATTAGATAAAAAGATATGCAAAAAACTAAAGATATGACATATATAATTACATGTGTAATTTAAAAACTAATATATAACAAAAATGTAAAAACTAATATATAACAAAAATGTGTATTATGCATAAATAAAACTATAATTTACATAATATGAAAATTTTATATTTTAAAACAATGTGTTATATATGCAATTTTTTAAAACAATTAAATTATATAACAAATATAAAACTATTGTTTTAAAAAGTGTGTACCACAGATAAAATTTACATTTATATATGTAAAGTTTAAATTTGGGATTGGAATTCTAATGGTGCAACATATTGTGGCTTAACTAGAACCAGGGTGAGCTTTTCTCTGTTGTTTGTAGAGTCAGACGCCAAATGGGGCAATGGACTGAATTACATTATCCTGATTGATCAAGCAGTGTTATTTTGGGCCACTTATCATCTTCACCCCAGTGAGAGAGTCCTGCAACCATTTAATTATTCAGTGACCCAAACAAGATCACCCAAAGCAAATAAACCGATGGACATCCTGGGATGCTGGGTGCTCAGAACATCAACATCTGTCGTCCTACCGTCAGCAGCGGCACAGAGCGCCCCCATCCCCCCCCCCCCCGTGGGGAAACCTACGCGATGAGGTTGAAGCAGTCCTTGTTGGACAGCTGCTCCTCCAGCAGCAGCCGCAGGGAGTGCTGGATATGAATAATGTACATGGAATTGGTCACAGAGACATCGAGCAGTATAACCACCCTAAAAAGAAACACAAGCTTCAAGAGGAGAACCGAATCGCTCAGATAATGTTCATTTTGTTCCATTTTGCTATTTAAAGTTTTTTCCAGGAAGATTTTGCGTTCCAAATTCATTGCTAGCCAAAAATCACCTCTCTGAGGCCAAAGAGATGGGTTTACCGGGTAGACTAAGGTGGGGCATGGAACCTTTTCTCCCCCGAGGTTTCATAATGGGATAAAGTCTCACAGTAGAGATAGTTTAAGGGCCTGGGCTGCGTTTTTATAAATTTCTGGGTTTTAAAGAATAAGCATTCAGTGTTTTTTATAGGGCGGGGTATTTGTAGGGAAAACAGAAAGCAGGTACACAAATGAGGTGAACTAGGAGTATCTGGGTCTCTTGGGAAATGTTTGTGTATTTTGTTTGCACTATTTTAAGATCTCTAGCTCCATTCCATCTTCTAGCCTTTTACTGTTTTACACCTTATATTTCTAGCTGCTCCTCTTGATTCTCATTTTGAAACAGTTATGGATAACAAAAGAAAATTCACTGGCTTTAGAATCAGAAGACCTTTTTCCAAGTCTCATTTTCTACCAGCTTTATGCAAGTCACAAAACCTCTCTGATCTTTGGGTGGTACTAAACTATAATGTCTCCTCATATGGTTGCTTGAGAATTAAATTATATAACAAATGTAAAATACTACAAAACATAAAACTTTGTAAATGGTAATGCAGCAAATAAAGTATAGAATGATAATTATGGTCATCTATCTATCTATCTATCTATCTATCTATTTTTTTTTTGAGACAGGGTTCCACTATGTAGTTCAGGCTAGCCTTGGCCTCACTTTGTAGTCCAGGCTGGCCTTAAAATCACCACCATCCTCCTGCCTCAGCCTCCCTAGTGCTGGCATTATAGGCATGCACCACCATATCCAGTAGTTAGATTATATTTGGCTACATACTGTCTCCCCACACTCAGTATCCACTGTCTCTTCTGGAAACTGCATCCCAATTTTGCTTTGGGAAACATTCTACTTCTATCAGTCCATTTAAGGTAGGTGAAGATGACTCCTCTCCAAGCATTTTCCTCCCTGGCCAGAGTGAATTGCCCAGGGGTGAGTGGTACCTAAGTGCTAGGTGTGCTAAGCTGGTAGAAAGAAAACCTGGAGCTTTGGACAGTCGTCTGATCACTTGGAGGGAAAACCTATTCCACAAACAAAGCCCAAAGCCCACAGACAGAAAGTAGGGCTAAAAGAACGATTCTTGACATGGGAAATCTCTGGATCTAGTCATGACTGAAGAAAATGTTCACATCTCTTCTGGAATTTTCTGTTGCTTTAGACTTCTGTTCCCATCTGCTATTGGACATTGAACCCAGGCCCGCATGTTTGCTAGGAAGGCAGCACTGTACTACTGAACTTTACTACTGAGTCACATCCCAGCCCAGTTTCTCTTGCCTTTTTTTTTCTGTTTTTTTTTTTTTTTAAACAAGGTCTTACTATTACAGCTCAGACTGGCCTTGACCTCACTATGTAGACCAGGCTGGCCTCAAATCTGCAGCAATCTTCCTGCTTCGGGATTATAGGCATGTGCAACTATGCCCTGTTCCCTTGCTTTTCAACTGAAAAACAAATTCCTGATGATATTATAGATATGGGTGATGATAGTTGTGATAGAGGTTCTGCTGAAAGATTCTTTGTCCCTAATCTAAGTTATGGCCTTTGAAGCTACTGACAGAGAATCACAAGTTGGATGAATTATGTGTCACACATCAGACCACAAAGGACAAGACACTGCTTGGGAGAAGATACCTCTTTTCACAGATGGTGCCCCAGATTCTTCTGCTGGCCAGCGAGAGCCACTCGACCCGCCTCTCATACCCACGCATGGCTCTGCTGAGCTGTTTCTGGAAAAGCATGGGCTCCCGTGAAAGACTGCTCAAGGGTGGACAATTAAGAGCTCCCGGGGCAGCGGGGACATGCTACACTCCAGGTGGCTTCTGGAAATGGTGTGCCAAGTCTCTGGGTATCCAGGCTGTATAAATATTCTACTAAGTAATGGGAGAGTCTTCCACAATGCTAGGACAGGAAGAATTGAAATATTTCATTGTGTCAAATGGGGTAGGAAGTAGATCTTGCACCACAAGGTTAGAGACTCTTGTTTGGGGAGTTCAGGTCCCTGCTGGGAACAGTTATAGTAGGTGGTGCACACAGTTTCTCTTTTTCTTCTGTGAAGCTAAATCAATGGCTTGGTATGGTATCAATGGCCCATGACATCTTCCTGCACTCTGTATTTTTTTTTTTTTAGATTTTTAGAAACAAGTTCTTGTTCTTGCTATGTAGTTCTTGAGCTCACTCTAAAGCCCAAACTGGCCTTGAACTCACTGCAATCCCCCTGCCTCAGCCTCCCGAGTCCTGGGATTACAGGCGTGTGCCACCGCAGCCTGTAGTGCACCACATATTCTGACTGATTGGATTCATCTCTGACCTGGTATTCATAGAGGAAGGGTGGATCCACATGGATATTCTTCACTGTCCCATCATGCCATTCAAATTGCACCATTGTCTTCTGCACTCAGGTGGGCACACGTGGGAGCAGGTGACGATAAGCACATATGAGAAAGAATTTTAATTTGGGTTCTGGACTCTAAAAGAATCAAGCGCATGGCAGGAAAATAGGCTCTGAGTCCATCTGGGCTGGATTACTCTATCTACCCACACAGATCACCAACCCACTGATCAGGTCATTGCCTGATTTAGAGCAGCATCAGGACCACTTGATGAACCTGCCTGCCAGCAAGCCGGGCTGTTTATTGGAAAAGTATTTTGAATCATATGACATAATGGGAGGGTTTGGGTCATACAGAACAGGGTCAGAGAACTTAAAACATAAACAGCATGGTTTCTTAGGTTTGGAAGGCAGATAGACCTTCATGGACACTGACTATCCAATCTGCTCTTTGACCCTCCACCAAGCCTCATGTCTATCACTTTATTCACCTAGTCATTTCATTCATCCATCCATGACTAGAACCATACATCTCCCACACCTCTCTCTCTTTCCCTTCAGCTTTCCACCTTTCTACCGATCTGTTTACTTGTTAATCCATTCCTCACCTTTCCATTCTTTTTACTTAATTTTACTTTCATCTTTTATTACATCTGATTATCCATCATTCTATTTTCTTCTTCCACCCTTTCTTCTGTTTACATTTCTATCCATCATCCCAATATCCCTCTCCATTCACCTACCTACTTACATATTTCTATTCATTCATCAGCATTTGCATCCATCTACCCACCATCATTCTTTTCCTTCCTCTTTCTCATCCTTCTTCATCTACTCACCTGCTCGGCCATCTGATTGCATACTTGTAATAAATACGTGCGATACAGAGTTGGAGATGAGAGTCTTTTCTCTAAGAATTCATGCTTGGTAGGGATCTATATACACTTCTTACTGTAGGAGCAATTGTACCTATCTGAACATGGTGCAGGGAAGACATAAAAGGTAGCAAGTCTGCTCTATCTGAATGGAGTAGAAGAAAATCATCACGAAGGAGGTGACCGTGGTACCTAATTTATTCCATCATGCCCCCTCTTCCAAGCTTCATTTTCATGTATTTTCAAATACATGAAAGTTACAAATGATAGAGAAGTCTAAATGTGAATTACCTCATGGATAGTTGATGATACTGTTTTCTGGAGAATAGGTACAAATCCTTCCACAAGAGAGAATGCATTGGGTGCCAGAACCTGATAAAGGCTTAATTTCTTGGCTGAAAAAAAAATAGTGGAGTTCGAGGTGCTGCCCAGGAAGCCCTGAAGAGCCCAGTCTTTTAGTTATTTGTGTCCTGAATTCTGATTTCTTTGGGGATTTACCTCTTAGACCATTGATCTTCAGCCATTCTGCAGAAGTCTTTTCCAGGTTTGGGAACACTATAGTGAGAGGAGCGTCATGTTTTGGGGGTTTAGGCAAGAGATTTGTCAGTGACTCTTTTGTACACTCTGGGGCAATCTAAATTAAATCAGAAAATTTAAATTACTTAATCATTTTGGAGCTAGAAAGTTTTTAATCTCCCCTACTTGTCCAGTCCCTGTAATGGAGGCTTTTAAAACATTACTTGGTATATTAAAGGCAGTTCTGCCTTTCCTTTCTGTTATCTTCCCCCCTCCTCTGGAGATTTCTGGAACTTCCAGGAAACAGAGACATCCCCAATAACTTGCTTCCTCTTTCACTTGCCATCTCTCTTGACTGCCTCCCTATCTTCACCACAGACTTCGAGATAACAGTGCCCTTTCTAGTGCTAAAGGTTTCAGGATGCTAAAAAGTGATTTCTACACCAAATCACTTAGGAAGTCCTGAGCTAGCCCAGTCTCTCTTCATCCACAGTTAGGAAGTTAAAAAACTGAGGCTCTGAGAGGTTAAATCACATAGCAAATGTATAAGTAACACAGAGAAAGGCTGTCCCCAAACTTCAAACAATTCAGTACCACCTACTTCCTTCATCATGAGAGCCAGTTCCTCACAGGGGCTGCTCTGGCGCAAGGCTTGTATGTGGTTGAGGAGGCCCTGGGCCTTCTGGATTTCTGCCAGCAGCTCATCCACATCACGACTGGTATAGAGCTAGGGATGATGGGAGAGATAGTCATCCAAAAGTCACTGGCCTATCAGCTGTGATCAAGGCAGGAAAGGGCAAGCAGTCAAGTCAGTTCCCCAATCTGAGTAGCAATGTGTTTAAATCAGAAATTGAGAACTAGGGTACATGTGGCAGATACAGCCTGTAGACATGTCTCCTACCATGTAATTCTATTGGCTGTGGTAACCTAACTCAAGCGCCGCCATTCTGTTCGGTATGTGCCGTGGTCTTTGCCCTAAACTGCAGCCATTGTCCCAAATTGCACTTTGTACTTCTTGTGACTCCACTAATTGTGTTCTTCCCTGCCGCCAGCATGGTGTATTCCTGGAATAGACTAGCCACAAACCTTTGTACTCTGACCCTAGGCAAATAACCAAATATCCTGTGACTTCAAAAATGCCCAGATGTGCTAATTAGCTAGCCCACAGAAGTGCGGATGAGCTAGTGTGACCTACTAAAATAACAAACTGGAACAAACTGACCCTTGTACCCCTATGTGGTTTTTTCCTTTATAAACCCTTTCAATCCTTAACCTGGTTGCACAGCAGTATAAATTCCACCTGCACTCTGTGTCACTGGATACCAGCCTAAATAAAGCGCTCTCTTCTTTTCCATCCAAGATGTCTTGCCTTTTTACTCTTTTTGCCTTTTTTACAATTTTCATTTTATTTTGGGGTACAGCCTTTTGGGGTACAGCATTGGCATGTAGTGTTTTTAACAACTGAAGGATCTTTCTTTCTTTCTTTCTTTCTTTCTTTTTTTGTCTCTTTTTTGGTCTTTTTGAGACAGAGTCTCCTTATGCAGTTCAGGCTGGCCATGTGCTCACTTTGTAGCCCAGGCTGGTCTTGAACTTGCAACGATCCTCCAACCTCAGCTTCTCGAGTGCTGGGATTACAGAAGTGCACCACCATGACTGGCTATAAGGATTTTTCTAACTTTAAAACTGTGAAGGAATTCTGGAATGGTAGTGCACACCTGTAATCCAAGCACTCTGGGGGGTGGTAAGGCAGGAGGAGCACAAATGAGCCCTACCTGTGACTTAGTGAGACTGCCAGAAGAAAAAGTGCTGGGGATGTTGCTGAGTACAAAGAACCTAGGTTCATTCTCCAGGGCTGAAAAAAAAAATCCGTATTTCTGACTCTTTTGAAAAATTGAAAGGTTGTTGCCCTAGCATATATTACTATACAATAATGGCAGTGGTCTAACGTGGCAGAAGGCCAAAGCAGGAATGCTTACCACTTCCTTCTTCTTCTTCAGCCCTAATTGCAACTCCCCTTCCTGTTTGCATGCAAAGAGAATTCCAATCAGTTCCTCACACGTCATCAACATTCGCCCCATGTGCCACATCTGATCAGAGGTCATATAACCCTCTGCCTCTCTGTGTCTGCTCAAAGGGCTGACACCACCATGGGTTGTGTGCTTCTTTCCACATCCTCAATAAACCTGTTCTTTTCGTTTTATACATTTTGCTTCTCTATTACGCCAGAAAACTAACAAAAATCACAAGACCTGGCAGCACTGGGATCGTATTCATACAGAGCAGCACTTGGCTGGGACTGAGCAGAGGCCATCTCTTCTGGTGAGGCTGTGTAGAGGTGTGTCCCCACCACTACAACCTGTGGTAATTTTTGTCAGCCTTGCACTGTTTTGCTCCATTTAAAGAAGATGGTAGTTTTTTTTTTAAACTAATCGCTGCATCAAGAGAGAAAATACAATAGATAACAGATAAGAGTGACAGACTTGAAGTACTCATTTGTTGTTACTGTTTTTGTTGTTTGTTTTAGACAGGGTCTTGCTCTATAGTCCAGCCTGGTCTTGAACTATGTAGCTCAGGCTGTGCCTAAAAGCAGTAATTCTCTTGCCTCAGGCTCCCAAGTGCTAGGATTACAGGTGTGTACCACTTCACCTGGCAAGATAAAGTATTTCTTAAACTAGCCAGTTTCATTTATTTACTTTTCTAGCCCTTGTAGTCTATGACACTTACACAGTCTAAGAAATGAGGTTATGAAGAAAAGATGCTGCTGACCTTGATTTCCCAATATGAAAAGTCAAACTTTTTGGTATCTGAACACCTCGTGACATGCAAATATTCACTTACTCATGGTTAGTAGCAGGTACAACCCATCAGCTGGACAGAGAATTGGATTTTTAATGTGCCAGATGGCTTCCATACATGTTTGCTAACTGTTAGCTTCCATTACGAATGTGCCGTAGGTGATTTTTGGTTATACACTGGAATGGGACATTAATGGCTGGGCTAATATAGGGCTGGCTGTCATTCTGCCCCACTGGGTGTTCCTTGCAGTGGTGACTGTTTCAGACTCAGTGCTATGGTGGGAGCAGAGGCAGGCCAGGCCTTTATTAATGTCAACTGAATGATGTTTGAAGATTCTGCCAACCACACTTGGAAAGGTCTCTAGATCCATAGGCATTCGATCAACTTGTCCATATGTGCTGACCAAAAGAGCTCTTGTGATTTTGCATTGTCTCCATTCTTCCTGAGCACTCCTTTTAACCTAATTTTACCTGTGTAAACTCACCAAGTATGGGAGTGGGAGAAGCAAGCAATATGCCTGGCCTGTGCTGGCCCAGATACCTCCCACACACACATGCTTGGAGGGCAGTGTTTTGTTAAAGTGCTTACCTCTGTCTCTGGGCTGTAGCAGTGGTAGCAGCCTCCAAGTGCTTCTGCAAGGTTCTTGAGGACAGCCTGTAGGGAAGGAGGGTGACAGGGTTATCCTTTGCTAGATCCGCACCAATACTCTCACAAGCCTCCTTCTTCTCTAAACCTTCCTACTCTGATGCTTTCTATTTTGCCAATGGGAAAAATGGGTATAGAAGTGTTCTGGTCACAGTGTGGGAGTCCTGTCCAGGCACAGAACTTTAAAGTTTGGACAAGATCAGCATTACAAACCCCAAGAAGCTTTGAAGCATGTCAGGTACTTACAGAGGGCACCTGATCATCACATTTGTAGGTGATGAAGTGGATGGTGAGGTCTCTTCCCATGGTGGACTGCTGAATGTAATCAGACAGAATTTCCAAAGGCTGATCTGGGCTGGGGAGGAGACAGCAGAGGAGAAGTGGGACAGTCGGGTCAGCACTTTGAAAACTCTTTAGACCAAAATGATAATTCCCAGGGAACACTGACCCATTCCTTTTTTTTTTTCTCCTCAGAAGGTACTCTAGTTTGAACTCAGGGCCTTTCCACTGAGCAACCTCCCAGTTCTTTTTGTTTTCCTTTTGTTAAATTGCCCAGGGTAGGCTTAAATTTGGGATCCTCCTACTTCAGCCTCCCAAAATGTTGAGGTTGCAGATATGTGCCACTGCACCCAGCCATCCACTCATTCTTTTTTTCTTTTTTTTTTTTGATACAGGCTCTCAGTATATAGTTCAAGCTGGCCTTAATTCACTGTGTGGCCTATGCTGGCCTCAAACTCACTGTGATCCACCTACCCTGCAGCCTCGTAAGTACCGAGAATACAGATGTGTGCCACCACACCTGGCTTCATCTACTAATTCTTAATCAACTGCCTATGTCTCATGCCACCTGTGTAAGAAGCAAGGTTGGCTAGCCAGGTACAGCGGCACACACCTGTAATCCCAGCACTTAGAGGCTGAGGCAAGAAAATTGCTGCAAATTCAAGGCCAGCCTGGGCTACATAGAGACTTCAAGGCCAGCCTGAACTATGTGATGAGATCCTGTCTCAAAAACAAAACAAGGGGCTGGGAAATTAGCTCAGTGGCATAAGTGCCTGCCTGGCAAGTGCGAGGTTGCAAGTTCAATCCCTGGTACCAAAACAAAACAATGATGAGTTGGGTGGAAAAAAGGTAGGTAGCCAGCGAATACCATCCTTCTCTAAGATTATTTGTGAAGTGTCATGTTTGGCAATCTTTTTTCAAATAATGCTTTAGTTCTTCAACCTTTCTCATGAAATCTGTTATCCACTTAGGAAAGCAGACCTACCAGCTGCTCATTATGATCACCAGGGAATTCAGCCCCTGTAGAGTGAAAGTTTTCTTCAGGGCTTGTAGTAAATTGCTGCCTCCTTCAGGTTTCAGTTTCTTTACCCAGAGTTTGAGTTCCTGGAGGCTGGAAGGAGCCAATAACAGAAACATAGACACCGATTAACAACTAGGACATGTTCCAAGAAACATCTTTCACTGATTTCATTGTTGGGTGAACATCATTGAGTGTGCAGACCTAGCTCGTGTAGCCTACTGCAGATCTGGACTCTGGAGTATATATGTGTCATGGCTCACTAAACAACAGTAAATAAAATCAAGTATGAGAAAGCAAAGATGAGGCTGCTGCTGGTGTAACATTGTTATACTGTTTATGGTAATTTTTTTCCTATCAATGAAGGAGTATTCTCTAAAATACCAACAAAAAGTATAATATAGGGGCTGGGAATGTAGCTCAGTGGTAAAGTGCTTTCCTAACATGTAACAGGACCTGGGTTCTAGCCCTAGCCAGGCAAAAAAGAAAGAAAACATCTCAGGTTAGTGCTAATAAGCCTGTCATTTATTATTACATGTTAAATTGTCTTTTTATAAATTCCACAACCTCACAGTGCTGAAGATGGAACCCAGGGCCTTGTGTGCACAAGGTAAGCACTCTGCTGTTGAGCTGCACTTCCTGCCCTGAGTCTCCCTTTGAACAGAGGGGAAAAGAAAATCCCAGACTTTCCAGACCTCTAGCTAGTAGGTTCCAAGCTGAAATTAATATCATTGTTTTGTTTTCATTTGTTTCATGGTATAGTCAAAGCTGCCTACAAATCTTTCAGCAAGAGGATATGTTTATTTTATGGCTACTTTCTAATTATGCCAAGTGGATATGGACTTCTCAGTTATGATATTGATAGAAAGTTTCCTTTAATAATAAATAAAGTTGACATAAAGAAAAATTCATAGGGACCAGGGATTTATCTCAGTGGTACAGTGTCTGCCTGGCAAGCATGAAGTCCTGAGTTTGATTCCTGATATAGAAAAAAAAAATTCATAATAGTCTGCAGATGGCACAGAGTAAGTAACAGTAACATAACTGAGATATGACATGGTAATCTGCCAGTGGGAGCCCAGGAATGATTATGTTGAGGAACTCTAAGCTAGATATTCTCAAAGTGACTTTAAAGTCTAATATCCTAGAAATGGAAAAGCAGAGTATAAAGTACTCTTATTCACTGAGTACCTGTCTTGTGTCAGATACTTAATTTTCATTTCATCCTGATTTGCCTGTAAGAAGCAGGGGTCACTAGCTTCTTCTGCAAATGAAAGCATTAAAGGACTTGTTAGGGTCCCCTCAATACCCTGTCAGAGGTGGAATTCAAGTCAGCGCTGCCAGAACTGGTAATTTCTCTACATGACAGAGCTCCTTTTCACAGCTAGTGATAGCTATTTAAGCTCAGGAATTTAGGCTTGCAGTTTTTCCTGGGATCTGTTCAGGATCTCTTACTTTGGGCATATTTCCTAAATCAAGTTTCCTCATCTACAAAATGGGGATATAATCTATTCCATGTGGTAGCTATAAACATTACATACCATCATACATAGTACCTGATATATGGTGGGGATTTCTCTTTATGAAAAAGGATATAGCACAGCACCTGCCTGGCAAGTGTGCAAGGTCATGAGTTCAATCCCCAATACCAAAAAACAAAAAAATTTTTTTTTCAAAAAAGAAATTTTCGTATATTGGTACAAGTAACACTTCTTATATACCTTCTTCCCACCCCACAAATTCCCCAAAAGTAAAATCTCCCAAATAAGGGGCAGCTCTGCAGTGGAATATTATATAAGCCATCACAGATGAGGCAGAGCTGTACATACTGATCGGGAGTGATAGTCAAGATTGAGTGGAAAAGCCGAAGTACAAAATAGTGCTACATATTACTGCTGATGTTTAAATCAGAGTTCTGGGGAAAGAGATGCATGTATGAACAGACTGTCTGCGGAACTAGAGATAAGAAACTAAAATTGGTAGCCAGATACAAAGATGTGGCCCCTGTAGTTCCAGCTACCTGGGAAGCTGAAGTGGGAAAACTCCTTGATCCCATGAGTGTGAGCCTGGGCAACATAATGATAGTCCTATTGCAAGCTAAACTAAACTAGCTGGGCATGGTGGTGCATGCCTGTAATCTCAGCACTTGGGAAGCTGAGGCAAGAGGGTTGTGATGAGTTTGAGGCCAGCCTGGGCTATATAGTGAGTTCAAGGCCAGCCTGAACTACATAACAAGATCCTGTCTCAAAAAGCAAAATAAAATAAACTTTAAGCTATCAGAGTTGGATACTGCTTGTAAACTAAAGTAGGAAGTGACAAAGAAGACTGAAATGAGAGGGAGTCATTTACTACTATTTATCTTTTTATACTGCTGGAATTTTAAAAACATTATTTTCATTATAGACCATCTTTGCCAGTTTGCTGGATTAAAAAAAAATGGTGTCTTGAGCGGGGGATTTAGCTCAGTGGCATAAACGTTTGCCTGACAAGTGTGAAGTTGTGAGTTCAATCTACAGTACAAAAAAAAAAAATGGTGTCTTATCTTTCATTTAGTAAACTGCTCATGGTGTGAACATCATTGTAAAAGTTATTGGCTGCCTGTGTTTCCTACCTCACCTAGGGAACTCTGGCAACTCAGTCCTGAGTCATTCTGTATTCATTTACCCAGTGGAGTCCTGGATTTTCACCTTAAATGTCTAATAAAGACACTGACATGGAGGAAAATGAAGAAGGGAACGTTGTGGTGAAGGTTAGGGAGCTACTTACGTGGAGGTGCTGACTTCCATGGGGTCTGGCCAGAGAGGCCTGGCAGTGGTGCTGAAGGACAGGACATAGAGCTTCTCCTTAAGGCTTAGCTGCTCATCAGCAAGGCCCTGCAGGATAAAAGGACATCGCTAGCCTGCATAGCCAGGGCCATGGGGAGCCTGGCTTCACTGGTCCCTCTGAGCTGAGGTGTGAGCTGTGCTGAAACACGGGTGTTTGAACCTCAGCTTTATGGTCAGCCCCTAGTTAACATTTATTTCCTACCTATTGATTCTTATGTGTGAAACAAGCATCCTGAATGTGCTGTAGCCAGATCTAACTGAGGTGCCTGGCGAGGGAGAACAGAGGTCAGGAACAATAGTTTCTCACCAAGGTATGAGAGTCAGGGATGAGAAAATGGGCACAACATCAGTATTATGGCTTGTATCTAGATGTCCCCTCAAAGCCACATGTGGTCAGAGGTGAGGCTTTTTTACAGGTGGCTGCATCTAGAGTGTGTGATGCTTGAATTGATTCATGGTGCAATGCTAGGATCAAGGGCACTAGGGTTTAGAGTGTTAGTACTACCTGTCCTAATTAGCCTGGATATGACACAAGCGTAGAAAGAGCTGTGGTCATTTTACGCTTGCCTGTTTTTCTACCTTCTTCCTGCCATGAACTGTCTCTCCTCTGCAATGCCTGTCTACCATACCACCCTATCTTGGAGCCAGCCAATTATGGACTGAAACCTCTATAAGCTGTGAACTGAATAAACCCTCTGTCTTTTAACTTTGGGTGTCAAGTATTATGTCTCATCAACAGGAACAGTTACTAAGACACTTGGCTAGTGTTAGAGCACCTCACCTAGGGAACTGTGGCAACTCAGTCCTGAGAACTATCATGAGGGAGCCTGCAGTGATACCTGTTCCCTGACCCTCAGTGAGATGCGAGCAGAAGAAAAATCTGGACGACTGGTCATATTTGAGCCTGTATAGGCTCTGTTGGTCCTTTCTGAATGTGAAGGGACTACTGCTGCTATTGTCTCTATCCAAAACTCTAGGAATTTTCAACAACAACAAAACAACAATAACAACAACAAAAACACCTCACAAAGATACAGGTTTCATAAAGATACAAGTTTCATAAAGATTACAGATTTCATAAAGATTACAGATTTTCCACAAACCATAAACTTTTCATCCCCGTGAACTAGCCATGGTTTTCATCTCCATTTTACAGAGGAGGTAACTAACACAGAGGTGGAATAAGTGGCTGGGGTTTGATTCCAGTCATCTGACTCCAGAGCTCTGAGCTTTTCTGTTACAGATGTGCAAAGAAACCAGAACAGATCTTCATCCAGAAGTGGCCAGGAGTCAGACTCCAACTGCACACTGTTCTTGCATCCTCTCTCCAGGGAACCTGAGGCCTCTTGAGACAGATTGTAGCTGAGAGGTACTGTGGTGAGAATACTAGAAGTTCACACTGCAATCCAAAATGACTGACTGTGTGTGTGTGTGCGTGCGTGTGTGGAGGGGGTGTTTCCACAGAATCTCACATACTCCTCTCACTACAGGTGCTAATTAAGTGTGAAGTGTTCTTTATAAAACACCCCATTTTGAATCTGCTATAAACAAAGCCAGTTAGTAAGTGCAGGAAGGGGTGGATCCAGGTACTTTTTGTACCCAAGACACTTACCATAAAGTCATTTTGGAACTCTTCTGTCCCAGGGCCACTGCGGGCCACAGATGCATCAATGAGGATGGCCACTCTGGTCCCCATGATGAGCCCAAATGCCTAAAACCAAAAAAGATGTTCAGAAACATCAGTGCAGCTCTGGTGCTGCTCCTGGGCTGGAGCACAGAGCAACTTTGTGTGATGCAGAGGTGTGAACAGTCCCCTCACTTCCACAGGAAGACACAGATGGAAACCCCATTTTATAGGGGAGGAAGTAAAACTCAATGTCCTGATTCTAGCTCTAGGTATCATCTGTTCCAGTTCATAGCAGCCTATTCTTTAAAAGCTCTTTTTTCTTAGTATGTCTAGTTTGCTTTAATAAAATAATACATGCCTATGGCAGAAAATCTGGAGACTGTAGAAAACATCCTTTGTAAGGTGTTACAGTTTAATGTCTAATTACATCTGTTTATCTTACTTTCTCTATATCCTTATTTATGTTTTGCCTACTCTACCAAAGACAGATCTGTTACCAACAGATCTGCAACAGCTGCCAGGGTATTTCCGTGAGTTTTTAATTTTATTTCTAAAGACGATAACTATCTACATGTCAATGCTGTTTGGCTTGGTATATGAGTGTTTATTTCATTAGAACTGCTTGGGAATGAAAACTTTCATTCATGTAAAATCAATAGTTCTCTAGGGGTAGTAGCTTCCATTTAGTGGTTTTAACTTTATATTTTACTTTATTGCATGCCTAATTTTCCTGTTCAATTCACTTTGCTATACTCAGAGATGAATATTTTACGTTTTCTCTCACATTTCCAAAGATTCTCTTTCTGCCTTCTCTTAGCAAGTGATTTTTGCCTCCAGTTTCATTAAGGGAACAGAAACAGTCTGAAGAGAACTTGTTAAAAAAATCTTGCTCCAAAGACTCTACTGTCTTATCTGCCTATAGGCCCAGGTTTCACCCTTTTCTCGTTACAAGACCTCAAAGACCAACACTTTGACTCCTATTCCTGGGTCCTCTCTGATCACACAGGGACTTTGCTCAGCCTTTCTTCAGAGTCATCAACTGTTTCTGATTTGTTGTACAATTTCTATCACCATACAAACAGGCTATGCTATCGCACATCTTTTTTTTTTTTTTTAGATATAAATCTTTTAGGAGTCAACTTCTTTCTCTTCCTGTTGCTTTGTTTCTTTGCTTCCCATTTTGGTGACACATCCTTGCCCTTCACTTCTCTGCCATACTCACATTAGGCTCTCCCCTCCCCCTCCTCTAAAGCCTCACTCACCAACATGATCAATTTCCTCTTCTTACCGAACTCAAGATCAAACTCATGTTCTCCATTTTTTTTTTTTTTTTTTTTTTTTGCTTTTCTTTTCGTTTTGGTATTGGGAATCAAACTCAGGACCTTGCAATTGCTGGGCAGGTGCTTATGCCACTGAGCTATATCCCTGGCCCAGTAGCAGATGATACAGTTTAACTGTGAATTAAGGATTTGGCAAGTTGAATCGTTTAGTACTCTTGTCTTTTAGGACACCATATTCTCTTGTTTGTTTCTTCCCATACTGGCCTGTCCATTTTAATCTCTGTTGCTAGACAGAGCCTCTTCCTTGTTCCAAAGTATATATGTTAGAGTGTCCTGGGAAGCTTCATCATTTTCATCATAGAAGACCTTGTTAGACATGCAGAATCTCAGCCCACACCTCAGAATTGCCTGAAGTCTACATTTTAACAAGACCTCCTCTCTCCTCTTAGTGATTTGGAAGCTTATTGAAGTTTGAGAAACATGGGCTGAAGCTCTGCATCTTCCACTCCACTGTTTATCTGTACTGAGTTTGCCAATTTGGGCACTGTTGATGCTTTAGGTTGGATTATGCTTCATTGTGAGTTGTCCTGTGCACCAGAAGGCTGTTGAAGACCAACCCCGGTTGCTGCTAAACCAGATATTAGTAATCCCTGCATCTCCCCCCAGAATACCAAAATGATACCCAAAATGTCTTCACACATTGTTACTGCTCTGCTCTCACTGCCATAAGTGATCTCACAATCTAGGATCTTTCAGTACCATTTCCAGGTGGGTTCCTCTAGGAACCTGAGATATATACATTCAACAGCTGCTTCATGTCTCTGAACAGCTAGTGAGTTCCTCAGACTTTATGCATCTTAGTCACTTTTCTTGTCTCTAGGACAAAATACCTGATACCTGCAACTTAAAGGACTCATAGTTTCAGCCCCTGGTTGGCAGAAACAGCATGGCAGAAGGTCACAGTGTAAGAAATTGCTCATATTGTAGCAGCTATGAAGTAGAGAGCAAAGGGAGGATCTGGGGGGGAGACGTACTTCAGGCCTTGTCTTGGGGAGTCTCCTCCTCCTCCGACCAGACTCCACCTCCTAATAGCACATTCAGCTCTGAACTCATCAATGGACCAGTCCACTGATGCACATGGTGCTCCCATGACCCAATCCCCTTTCCAAAAGCCCAACATCTGAACAAATGATGTTTGGAGGATATTTCTAGATTCAAACCGTAACATCCTGTGTTCCAGACAAAAACTTCTGCTTTCCCCCTCAAGCCTGCCTTCCCTATTCTCAGTAAATGGCATTCTATGCCAGCCCAGGTACACTGGCTCACCCCATCCCTCAACAAGTCCCACCAGTTCAACCTTAATCCTGAATCCACCATTGCTCATCCCATCCACATTGGCACATGCATCTGAGTCACCATCATTCTCACCTGGCATGGTCTTTCTCTCCCTTCCTTTTCTCTCTTTTGCAGAGACTGGATTTAGATTAACTCATCAGATTAAATCACTCTCCCCATATAATAGTCTCACCTTTACAACACAGCTCTCATGTAGGAAAAAAAATGTATAGGCTCTCTTGATTTGAACCTGCCTTTCTCATATCATCTCATCCACTCTCTACTTTCCTCCCTCTGTTTCCTCTGTGCTTGATCTCTCTCTCTCTCTGTCTCTGTCTCTGTCTCTGTCTCTGTCTCTGTCTCTCTCTCTCTCTGAGGTCTTACCACATAGTTCATACTGGCCTTGAACTCACTATATAATCCAGGCTGGCCTTGAACTCTTGGTAATCTTCCTGCCTCCTGAGTGCTATGATTATAGGCAAGTACCACCATGCTTGACCACTCTTTGTTTGTTTGTTTGTTTGTTTGAGACAAGGTCTCTATGTAGTTCAGGCTGGGCCTTGAGCTCACTTTGTAGCCCAGGCTGGTCTCGAACTCGCAACAATCCTCCTGCCTCAGCCTCCCGAGTTCTGGGATTACAGGAGTGAGCCACCATGCCCAGCTTGGCCACTCATTTTTTAAGAGTAGTCTAAAAGCAGACATAAAAGTGAAACAGAGGGATATTTAAATATTAGCAACCAACACAAAAAAGCGTTTCAGATGATGGAACCAACATGGCTGTGGTTCAGATTTGGCTTGCATGACACTAGTTTACAACCATGCAGATACAAAAATACCAGAGGAATGAGACTACTTTTCCACAGCCTTCCTGGCAGAGCAGAGCAGCACAATGCAAGAAGTAGATCAGAGTTCTTTCCATCCCTCCAGGCTGCCTCTATACCCAGAGGCCTCATGAACAGATTTACAGGTGATCACTTCTCTGGGATCTGATCTGGGCTCATTTCACAGTTCCTCTGAAGCTCTATTAGAAGATAGGGGAGAAAGATCTGCCAACCTCGCTTTGCCAAAGGTGCCAGGACAGGTGTGATAGGGGAGGGTAGATGAGAGTCGACATTCCCCCGTTGTGGGGATTTTGTACCCCTGAGATCTTTTTGGGCTGTGTTACCATGGGCAAACAGAAGAGGCATGCCTTAGCTGGAGAAATGCAGCTGTGAACCAGTCTAGGCAATGGAAAAAGGTTCTGGATCCAAATCAACTACACCCTGCTAAGTCAGCCTTAGCACAGTGTTGTTTCTTAGCGGTCTTGGGTAGAAATGGGATTTGAACAGGGGGCATGAATTCCAGCATCTATCTTTCAAAAGAGAGCAGGGGACTGTGCCTAAGTGTGTAAGAAATATAGAGCTAGAAAATTATCATTTGGAGGGAAATAAGCTAAAACAAATAAGAAAGTCAATCAAAGGTTAATTTGCCCATGATCATTTTCCTACCTTTGGAGTCTGAGGAAAATGTTTAAAGAAAAGTTAAGGCCAGATAATCAGCCTGAGTCATAAATTTTATGGGTCTGAGGTTAAATGGCCCAGTGGGCATCTGTGGTTCTCATCTGCACAGGATCCATTTCCTCCTCTGGAAATAGCACTATGCTTTCCATATGCCACCATCTATTTCTTTCCTCACTCCATGATATTGGAGGGGGGAGGTGCTACCCAGTCTGCCCCCAGACTCCCCATCCTCTATTTTTTCCAGGAAAAATCACAGATTCCAGCTTGTTGCATTAGTATATTTCACTTCTCAGTTATGTGCATTGGTCTAAATTAGTTCAATGAGCGGCAATCCCAGGACTTGGGAGGATGTACAGATTCCAACATGTAAGCTAAGAGTTTCTGGTGATGATCTTCCTAAGGTTGAGGAGCTCTGTCCTGAGAATAAACCAAATCTCAGGAAGGCAGAGTCCAGAGACCAAGAACACCTGGATACAGCTGTTTCTGGGGGGTTTGGTTCATGTAGGTTAAGGGATTTCTTTTTTAATTTAAATCAGTTTAAGTTGAAAATCTATCATTTGCAACCAAAAGAGTGTTTTTGTTATTGTTGTTTCATTTTGTTTTGTTTTGCTTTGCTTTGTTTAAAGCAAGGTACTAGAGATTGAATCTGAGGCACTCTACCACTGAGTGCCTTTTTAAAAAAATTGTGTCACTAAGTTACTAAAATGCCCAGGGTGACCTCAAACTTTTGATTCTTCACGTTAGCCTCTCAAGTAGGTAAGATTACAGGTCTGTACCACCACACCTGGTCTACAACAGAAAAGGTTCTAATCAATACAGATAAAATGAGTGAAATGGGCAAAGAATAAAATCCAAGCCTGTTACCTTCTTGCTGTTTTCTGTAAGCCACTGAATTCTCTGTTGATAGAGTTCAATAACTCTGTCAAGACACCAGAAAGATTTCATCACTAAGCAGCAGCAAACTTACACTCACAGAAGGTATGGATGGGACTTTTTCCAATATGTCTAAGGTTCTGGGAAAATATAAGGCAAAATCTAGAAAGAAAACTAACTACTGTACAGATATGAGTCCTAACACCAGATAAAATGCCAAGGACATCGGGAAAGGGACTGAGCGCAGAGCTGCTCTGCTGGTGATGTGCTATACACCATTGGTGACCACAATTTGATGGGGTCCAGGGTGAGCTGCAAAGTGAGGGCAGGTATGGCAGGATAGGGGTGCACGTTTTCAGGAGGAAGGTAAGGAGACACTCTTGAACTTGCTTAAATCTGCGTCTGCTCAGGAGGAACTGTCCCTTATTTCCTGGAGACTGAGCACAGAGACACGCAGAGGCTGTTGGGCAGTAGTTTCTTGCTGAATTAATTAACAAAAACATTAATGCCTGAAAAATAGACAGGTTATGCTTTGAATTTTCCTTATTGCAAAGCAAATCATTCCAGTGACTGGCAGGACACCAGAATATGACAAGTGCTCAAAGTAAGGACCCAGTCACTTAAATTTAGTTGACTTGTCCTCACTGAGGACAGACAGGATTGGGGGCCTAAAGAAGAGCTACAAAGGCCTATGGATGTGAAATCCATAGGTGGGTACAGGATAAGGGGCGTCTGAACATGACTAACAGGATCTGTATAGTGGGACCCGCTTGTGCTTGAGATCTACTTCTGCCATTTACTAACTAGCTCTGAGTCCCAACATTTCATCATCCTCAACCAAAAGATAGAAACAAGACTCTATCAAGTTAATTTGTCAAAATTCAATTTACTGAAAGCCAATTCTATGAAAATCAACCTGCAAAATAACAAGTTAGCTGAATAGACTTGTATATTCCTTAATGTGTTGCATTCATGATTAAAGCTGACCAACTAAAATAGTATGGAATCCTTTAAAACATGTTTAACCTTTCAACATAATAAAAATTGTTATAAAACCTATAGTTTAATATAAAATTTTAAGTGTTTTGTCAAATTTGGCAAAGCAAGCTGGGTGTAGTGATGTACACCTAAAATCTCAAAATATTAGGACTCTAAAGCAAGAGAATGACAAGTTTGAGCACATCCTGGGTGACTTAGAAAGACTGCCTCAAAATTTTAAAAAGCATTGGGAATGTAGATCAGTGTGAAATCCATGGGTTAAATTCCTACAGATAAATATGTAAATTTGTCATTCTGTGAATAATCATCTAGCAATTGAATTTTGGCTAACTGGCTGGAGAGTAATACAATGTTGTAGGTAGTTACAAGAATTAAATAAGATATGTATGCAGTCCTTAGCAGAATTTCCAACATGTTAATAAATGTTAGCTATTAATTATTATCATAACCTTCCAGAAACCACAGGCAAGTAGTAATTATGGATCATAGCTTGCCATAGCCGAAATACAATTATAAAAACATCTTAATTATCCATTACTGATTATCCAGAGATATGCTTGTGAATATATATATATATATATATATATATATATATACACACACATAAATGTATATATTTGTATATTTGTGCTATTAAAATCAGTTTAGGAGTGGGGATGTATGCATATTTCTGACATACATTTGCAAAGATATAAACCTAACTGGTATGATGTTGAAATCCCTGGGTTAACACCAAATGCAGCTGTGAGGTTTTAGGTGTTAAACTGGAGGGACAATAGTTTTTCTTTCAGTACTGGGGATTGAATATAGGCCTTCCCATTGAACTACATCCCTAATACTCCCCCACTCCAACCAATTTTCTTTTTTGAGACAGGTTCTCACTAAATCACTAAATTTCCCATGCTGGGCTTGAGCTTGTGATCCTCCTCCTTTGGATTTCAAGAATGCTTTAATTACAGGTGTGTGCCACCAAGTCTGGCTGAACCATGGATTTTAAAAGGCCGAAAGACATTAATTTTTTTTGTTTGTTTGTGGTTTCTTTTTTGTTTTTGTTTTTCTGAGACAGGGTTTCACTATGGAGTCTAGGCTGCCCTTGAACTCACTATGTAGCCCAGGCTGGCCTTGAACTCACTTTGTAGCCCAGGCCGGCCTTGAACTCCCAATGGTCCCCCGCCTCAGCCTCCCAAGTGCTGAGATTACAGGTATGTGCCATCATGCCCAGCAAGACACTGGTTTTGTCCAACCTTATAATTTGAAAAAATGGCAAACCAGAGCTAAAGATGGGAAGATCTGCCCAGGGTTCCAGTGAGATTATTACTCTTTGAACACAATTGCTTTCACCTGGGAAATTAGGTGGTTCTTGACCTCTTGGTGCTGGGAGGACATCGGAGGTACACTTACTCAGAAAGCTTTGATTCGAAATGGCAGATAGTCTCAGTGGAGAAGGGTATTTCCTGCATGACACTGCTGTTCTCCTCTCTGAAAAAGCAAAACCTTATGAAGGATTCTCAGGTCCAAGGTCTGACTGCATCAGTGCAGCCTTGGGAAAAGAAAGGAATGGCTTCAGACTTACAGCACAGCTGTACCCTGATTTATCAGGTCAGCCAAAGTGAGTTTCTCAAACTTTAAGCTGTGAGTTGAAAGCCAATCTTCAGGGTCTTCCAGAACTGACTGAATCTCACTTCCCTGCAGCTTCTGTGAGAGAGAAAGCAGAATCAGACCAAAACAGCAGTGCCTTTGGGTCCCGTGGATTGAGGGTTCCCACTTAAACAGATCCCACCTGAAGGTAGTCTGAAATTGCTGAGGAAATATTTGCAGGTGGAGGCCTATGCTCTGAATCAGTTGCCCTGGAAAGACCCCCTGTTCTCCACTCCTTGTTTCTAGTATGCAGCTAGGCCATTCAAGGTTACTCACCTTGCCCTGCCTTGTGGCTGTATATAACATACAGTGGCCACATAATATCACAACATGACAGTGTGACACAGTATGACACAATATGACAGTAGCAAGGGGCCCAAAGATGAGGATTTGCTCAGTGACTGTTAGTTTCTCTCTGTCACTCTTTTTTTTTTTAATCTCTAAATTCTGGACCAATTGGAGAAAACCTAATATGCCTTCAAAACTGATCATATAAGATCCCTGCTTCTAATAAGTCTCTGCAACCTCCCTATCCTAGCCACTGCCATTCAAGGCATGCTCAAAATCTTACTCATTTTTCATGATAAAATGTTCCACCACCACTGTTTGTGTTTGAGTTTCTTCCAAACACGAGTAATGGTCATTAACAGCATGTTAGAGTGAGATCTGAATAAATTACCAGTTTGCTCTCACTTGGATGTTCTTTGTTTATTCCTATTTGTTTTCTCTCTATCTTTTCAGATAATTGCTGCTTTCTGTCAATCTAAGGTGTCCTCAGCAAACATTTGTTGACCAACTGGCAACAGAAGGAATGGATTTATTTTGTCCATTCCACAGGCCAGTTCTAGGAGCAAGGGGTGAAGTTAAGAGCAAGAATTTCCTATTCTAGGACTCTGACCATGAAGTGGGCAGTGGCTCTCAGCTTGTACCTACTGACACCTGTGTCACATAGTACTAAGCCCAGGATGTGCAATGATGGTCACGGTGGTGGAGCTGGAATCACTCACAGCAAACACTTGATGTAGATGCTTTCTGGAAGCTGGAAGATAGGCATCTTTGATTTGAGACTCTGGCTCTACCTTGTCTCAGTCACCTCTTGTGAGGGCTCACATTTCTTCCTTCCTTTTTCCAGTGGTTGAGTCATTTCTATGAATGACTCTGTCCTAGCCCTGTCCTGGTGTTAGGACTTCTATGTGAATAAGAAGAGGTGTTCTTGCTTTCTTGGCGCTTACCTTATAATGCGAATGATGGATAGTAAACAAGAAGTGAAAGTAATTTCAGAAAGGAATTGTTCCATTAGGAAAACAGAGTAGGGCAAACTGAGAGAAGATAACTGGGTGGAGATGGAGAGGCCCCTTAGATGGAGTAATAAATCAGAGACAGCCTCTCTGAGCCAAGCCCTGAAGGCAAAGAAGGAGCCAGCCCTGTACATTACAGGAAGGAAATGCACTTTTCAGGCAGAGGTGTGGGAGTGGGGGGTTGGGGTGTCTGGGTGGGTAAAGACCAGAAAAGCAACCATGTGCTGCAGTGGGAAAACATGACATGAGAGGATTTGACAATCATCTGCAGTACAACTACTGCCATTCATGTGGCATGGAAGGGCCATATGTATTGGCATGGCTTACTTAAGGTGTGGAATCCAGATCAGCCATGCTGTGAGAGATTCCTTGCTGCCCACCGAATCTGATGACTATGGAGTAAGCCTGGGCACTGTTTAGCCCACTGGGATCTGGGTCCAGATTCAAAGATGTCACCTGGGTACTGACTTGACCCCTCAGTGGGTTTTCTTGGGCTTATGTAGGTCAGGGCTTTTGCTATAGTGAATGACTCATGGGCAAGAAAGACTGACTGCTGCAGCTGGATGAGTTACTTTGCCCAACATAGAGGGTATGGGAAGAGGAACAGGATGGAGGAAGAGAGGGAGAGAAGAAGAAAGGCATGCAGTACAAAAGGAATCTCCATGTACCAGCTTTGTCCCTTTCTAGAAAACAGCATAACAAAACTATGGTGTAGAAGGTATATGTTTTGGATAAACAGTTCTCAAAAATGATCTTATTTCCCACTCAGGTTTGGTCATAAATAGATGGTCACCATAAAGCAAAGACAATAAAAATAGAATTCTGCTACTATATCCCAGCTAGATAGTATTGCATGCCTTAAACCCTGTTTTGCCCCATTTCAAAAGGAAATTAGCAAATGTTTTTAAAAAAGTAAAAAACACATTCATAATTATAGCAAACACTTAAAGAACTCTATTTGTCAAACAGTTTTCATATCTTGACTAATTTAATTCTACAAAGTAGCTTCCAGCTTTATAACTCTACTTTATTGACAAGGACATGGAGGCACAGAGAATTTAAGACATTTGCCCAAGGCCAGGCAGCTAGTAATGGAGTGGAGATTCTATCCCAGACTGTTAAACTCAAGCCATGCTTGTAAGCCTGAGACTAAATTGTCCCTCTAAATTAGCACCACGCTGCAATTATTCCTGCCAAAGAATGAACAATGACTGACAAGGTAACTTCCACCATGATTCATGCTGCTGAATGTCTGTCTTTGAAAAGCAAGGCCTAAAATCATAGTCCATGTCCCACAGTGGCAAATACAGTCTGTATCATATGACACTAGATGTCACTCTTTCCATCTTTCAGGACTCTACCATCTCCCTGGTTAGTAACATGAAGCATTGTACACTTACTCATTTTTCTACCATTTTTCTTGCATCTGAAGTGATTTGTCATGTTTTAGGACAGAAATGCTTTTATTTTTGTGTAGATACATGTGTGGATTTTATAGCATTTAAATTTGAAGTACTATTAAACACATTATGGATTTTGACTCTAGGCCCTGCTGTGTGTACACTAAAGCCGGTGATTTCCTTAAAGAGGCAGAAAAAAAGCTTTGCCTCAGGCAATCCTTTCCCTCTTTCCCACAGTTCTCTGTTTTTTTTAAAAAAGGAGACCCATCTATGGCTGATAATGTAAGAGTGGCCCTTTGTATACCTGGTAAGTCATGTATTTTAATATAAAATTAGATGAAATAAAGACCCATGTCATCAGCATTTGGAGTCATTGAAAGATTTCTTCAGAATCTTAAAACTCTATCGACCTTTCCTCATTTCCTTTTTAATTAGACTTTTGAAAAGTCAGACATGATTATCTTTCTGATTGTTTAATTGCCAGCATGATAACTATATCATTTTTGACTGCTTATTATTTCAAAGGTATCATATTTAAATTAGAGATAGATTCAGAAATGATTATGAGCCTGCCTTTCCTGGACAAGTAATGGGGATTGTTTTCATGGTAGAATGAATTCAGTTCTCTGGGGGAGAACTCATTCACATGTCAAGAGTCAGCCTAAAACCATTGGCTGGTTTTTCTGCAGGTTGTTTCTCCAGTCCTAAATCTCTTACTCTAACAGAAATACCTGAAACAGATTTCTGGGGTTTGATTTTAGGGAATCATAAAAGAAAAATAGATCTCAGGAAGGGAAAATTTAGACTTAGACTTAAATTAAATGCCTTAGATACCAGGCTTTAATGACATGACCAGAATCTTACCACTCTACTAGATATTTAATGAGGTGGTCAAGTAGGCTATAAATTTTCTATAGATAGCATGGAGATTGCTCATTTCTAAAGACAGAAGATTAGGGATGAATGTTTAACCTTTTTTATTCATGAATTCTATACAAAGAAAGAAATACCCAGAATTTAATACATTGTGTATTCCCTATGATTTTTATGTGTAAGTACTCAGTGAAAGTATTATGGTTTTACCAGTAAGTCTTGTGTCTGGTTAACTTGTGTAACTGGTAATCCATCATCTGAATTTTGGTCAAGTCCATTCATGTCCTTCTGGCTCAATTGTTTCTGATGTCTGTTAGTGTTTCTCTTCATACTACAAAACATAAAGTGATTTGATCAATGCCACTGCCCTGGATATTGACCCTGCACTGCCAGTGCCTCCTTTCTTATCTCTAGTTCCTAAAAGAATTTCAGGAACTTTTTTATTTCTTTGCAGTACCTGAGAGGGTACCTACAAGAGTTACAGACACTGACAGAGTTCAACTCCAGGATCATGAGCCACTATACTGTTTTTATAGTTAGATAATGAAAACCTTCAGGCAAACATAAGATGTGACAATGACCCTTTCCTTGTCTCATTTCAAGGCAGGTGTTTCCCTCTCAAATCTCATGACCAAATGTAGCTACTGCTGTTGATTTTCTAGAAACATGTATCGTGACCATGGAGGATATGACTAATTTGTGTAGTCATTATTAAAATACCTCACACATTTAGACTTTTGGGGTAGATAATTCTCAACCTTGGCATATTTGGACTTTTGGGGTTGGATAATTCTGTTGGCTGGGTGTCCTGTGTATTCTACGATATTTGGCAGCATCACTGGCCTTCAGCACTTGTTAAGATGCCTAAAGCATCTCTTCTCACTTCACTGTAACAACCACAAGCCTCTCTAGCTATTGCCAAATGTCCCTTGGGGTGTGTGTGTGTGTGTGTTCAAAACTGTCCACAGTTGAGAAGACTGTCCTTGTCCTTGCAGAGTTGACATTCCAGAGGGGAAGACTGATATTAAATCAATTACAAACTGTTACAGGTGCTCTGAAGGCAGCAAACAGGATGATATCATAGAAAGTCATCAGGAAAAGATCTATTGTGCACAGGTGAAGTGAAAGGGAAGGTCTCTTCTGAACTCAACCTTCTCAAAGGATGAAAAGGAGGCCACATTGAAAGTATGGTGAAGGCCCAGGTGTGGTGGCGTATGCCTGTAATTTCAACACTGGGGAGGTTGAGGCATAAGGATAGCCATGAATTTGAGGCCAGCCTGGGCTACCCAATGAAATTGAAGCCAACATGCACAAAAAAAAAAAATAAGAAGAAAGGAAAGAAGAAAGGAAGGAAGGAAGGAAGGAAGGAAGGAAGAAAGAAAGAAAGAAAGAAAGAAAGAAAGAAAGAAAGAAAGAAAGAGCTAAAAAGAAGAGCATAGTGAAGGCTGAGGTGGGCAGAGGAAACAGCAGGTGTCAAGCCCCCAAGGTGAGAGTTTGCCACATCTAAAGACCATCAGAAAACTGTATGGCCAGTTTTCAGAGATTTTTAAAAAAGGAAGGGGAGGAGGGGAGATTTTGAGATGAGGCTGAGAACTTTTCTCTGAGAACTGCATCTACACTCAAGGGGATGAGCTTACAAGTCACAGCTTATTGAGTCAGTGGTGGAGATGTATCTAAGATGGATCAATGAGATTCTCATGTAAATTTGGAATTAAGAGTTACAGGGCTACCATGTACATTTAAACACAGGAAAAAAAAATAAAGCACAGAGAATGGCTGTTCCCCTGCCTTGGTCTCCATGGCATCTTTCTCAGTGGTTTTCTTCTTTCTTGCCTACTACTTCTCAGGCCCATCCTTCTCTGAGCATTATAATTCAGTGTCTTTGAGGCTCATTCAGTGTACAGTATTCTTTTCTCATGTCTCCTCTCTTCCTAGCCAATGTTACCCATGTGCAAGGCTTTAACTTCCATCTGTACACTTGTGTATCAAGAACCCAGACCTCTTACTCTGACTTCAGACCTGGCTATTCATTGGCATTGGATATTTCTGCTCGGAGAACCTCAAACTCAAGATGTCCAAGACTGAATTCATGATATTCACTACAAACCTATCTTCTTTCTCTAGTTTAGGACAACAAACAACAAAAATGTAGCATCTCTCTACTTATGAGTCAAAACTTAGGAATTGTTCTTCACATTCATTCCTATTATCCAATCCATCAACTACTTTGTTAATTTTATCTCTCTCAAACCTCTCCACTTCTATCTCTACTGACATTTGTTTAGTCCAGGTCTTTGTCATTTCTGTCATAGACAACTGTAGCAGACTCTAATTGGCTTCCTGTACCTCTCAGTGCTCTCATCTGATCTCTTCTCACTAACCAGAATAATCTTTTAAAAAACAAATCCAATGTTACATTCTCAGCATCTCCTGCCTGCTTAAAACTGTTCAGTCTTCCCCTTATTTCTAGAATGAAGACTAAGATCCTTAAAGTGGCATTTGGGGCCACACATGAGTTGGCCATTGCCCATCTACCTTTTGAGATTTTCCACCACACCACTGCCCTTCTCTTGTGTTCCACAAGGATTCTGGAATGTTCTACAGTTCCTTTGATCACATGACCTTTTCATGTGCTTGCTGTTTTTGTTCTAGAACATTCTTTTCCCTTCCCAGAGCACTAATTTCATTCTTGTTTCAGTTGAAATATTATTTAATCCAGTAATTCTCCACATTCTATTCTAAGTCAGGTTCCTTTATTTTCTTTTTTTTTTTTTGGTGCCAGGGATCGAACTCATGACTGCATGCTTGCAAGGCAGGCACTTATGCCACTAAGCCAAATCCCCAGCCCCCTGTACAGACTTTCACACAACTGTGCTCTCTCTCATTTAGAGCACTCACTTAAACTTGGAATTTTATTTTAACTAGTATTCTTTGGATTTTAAAGAAATAGCATGTCTATCAAAATGTAAGTTAAGTGAGTTGGGCCTGGCAAATAAATATTTTGAAGAAGGAAGGTGAAGGGAAAGTAGGCAGGTGAAAACCTACCTTGGTGATGAATTTTCAATTACTTAGGGCATTTGAAAGAATTGACTAATTTTCTGCTTTTGGGTTCCATATGATACCCTGTTCTTTAAAATTCCCAACCTTTCTGCTTAAGTAAGTTTTTTAAGATTTGTTACTTTTTTTTTTTTTTTTTGGTACTAGGGATTGAACTCAGGACCTTGTACTTGCCTGGCAGGCACTTAAGCCACTGAGCTAAATCCCCAGTCCTGATTTCTGTTACTTGTAATAAATATCCTGGCAAATACAAAAAATGAGAAACTCTGAATGAGTCTGCAGCTTAAACATTAGTTTAATGTCTCTCACATGCCCATTAAACCAATGTCTCTCTCTTGCTCTCTTTCCTTTCTTGTTTGTAGACATTATCACATTATCCTGACACTTCCAAGAAAACAAAGCCTTCTTCGAATAAAAAATTAAAGACCTAAAAAGAGAATAGCAAGTTGTAGAACCATCTTTAGACTGTAAACAGTTCCACAACTTGGAACTGTGTCTTGGAAGTGTCAGGATAATGTGATAATGTCTACAAATAAGAAAGAAGGAAAGAGAGAGAGAGAGAGAGAGAGAGAGAGAGAGAGAGAGAGAGAGAGAGAAAGAGAAAGGAAAGAAGGAAGGAAGGAAGGAAGGAAGGAAGGAAGAAGGAAGAAGAAAGAGAAAGTCAAACCTGGCTTGCTTCAATAAGCTTTTCTGGAGACTCATGGCAGAAACTGTTGAAATAGAAATGCTTGAACACTACATTCTCCCCCAGCAGTGGCTCAGTTCCCCCTTTTCAGGGATTGATTAGTGTTTTTTTTTTCTTTTTTTTTAAGAATCCAGAGGCTTGTACAACTGAATTCTGGGGTGATTTGTGTGGATTGACAGAGGTTGAACTACACAAAAATACCGAACAACACAATGTACTAGAGAGAGCTTTGGACCTTTGGTTTCTTCAACTTTGGTAGAATGAGGATAATAGTAATTGTTTTGTATTTTTCAACTCCATTGCCAAGAAGACCAAGTGAAACAGAGATTTTAAAAGTTTTTGGAAATATAAAGTACTATAGAAATTTAGAACATCACTAAAAAAATCTATTGTGCCTTTAAGAATGTCAGCAAAAGACACATAAACAACCATTCTTTCCTGGACACTTATAGAGTAGCCTTTAGGGGCCAGAGAGAGAGGCTGTACTGCAGACAGTGATGAACAGGATGCAGCTCTTACCCATAGGCCTTTGCTCAGATGAATCTTATCAGAGAAGTCATCTTTGAGCACCTAACTCAAATAGTGCCCCTCCACTCTGCTTTAGTGTTTTCCACAGGATGTTTCACATCTGATACTATCTGCCCGCTTTGTCCCAACCTAAACACATTGGAAGTAAGAGCTTTGAGGGCAGGGACTTAGCAATGTTCACCGCTAGAACTCTTGCATAAAGCAGTGCCTAGAACCCAGTACCTGTTCACATAACACTCATTGAATAAATGTACTAAGGTCAAGGTTCAGAGTTTAAGTGAAGGTGGCCCACATTGTCCTGGGGGAGTGGTTAGACAGAGGAAGAGAACATACAAAACTGTCTAAAGCAGGTAACATTTTGGTCAGTGATTACTGTGTAAAAGAAAGCTGTTAGCTAACTTACCAATTTGTTACCAGCTAGATCTAGGATTGTCCTAAATATTTATTGAGGATAAAGCCACCTCCAAGGTTTGTAATTTTAAGTGTAGAATTACCTCGTCTTACCCATACCTAACCCATGTTGCAGGATGATTTTTCCAATATGCAGGGCTGTCCTGTTGCTATGTGTTTACAGCCCTGCCATGGCTCTAGGATAATCACACTGGATCTTCTTCCCAAAGCCTATCAGTCAAGATTCATTCCTTACTTGGGTTTCCTCATCTCTCACCCTTCTCTACTCCCTGGCAACTGCTACTCATATACACTGCCTATCCCTTATCTCAAGCTTTTCTTCCAGAAATGCCCTTTGCACCTTTCATTGGTTAAAACTGAGTAAGTTTTTTTCTGCACCTTTCATTGGTTAAAACTGAGTAATTTTTCTGAACCCTAAATGATGTCCCCGGCTCCCATAGTGAAACCCTCTGCAAGTCCTTGCTGTCCCCATCCTGTCTCCTATCAAGCTGTCTCCATGTCTTGCTAGCCAGCTCCGTTTACTTCCATGTTCACTATACACCCCCAGGAACTAGTATACTGCTTGGCACTAGGGAGTGATACTTAAGGGCCCCTCAAATCTTTCTCAGTCCAGAGCTTAGCATTCCCCCTTCCCGTCAAGCATTGTGACACTTACCTTAATCTGCATTTTTGTTCATTTATTTCTCCATCTTTGGGAGAAGGGCCTTGGTACCCAGGGCCCTGTTTTTCCTGGTTTCAACTCCCAGTTGTTTCAAGCTCTTTCACTGGACAGTGAAGCTTGCCCTACAGGGAAGTGTTAGCTGGTCTCTAAGGTAACAGACTGCACCACTGCAGCTTAGAGCACCGAGAGGAAAATCTTGCTCACCCCAGGGAAGAAGTTACCACTGTTTGTTGATAATAACCTCTTACCCAGTCACTGCTGTTCTCCACCCTCACAAAAGGCTGAAAGCAGGATTTGAAGCTCTTTTCTATTTTTAGAACCTCTGGGTCAGCAGAAAACTATGGTTTAGGCCAGCACAGCCTTGGTGCCTGCTGCCTTCTTGTGGTAAGAATGAAAGAAAAATACCAGAGCCTGTAATAAGTACAAAAGGTGATAATCTTCCTCCTCAGACTCCCTAGGGTAGTGATGGCAACAAATCTTTTATAGCTTTCAATGATACAAACAATGCCATGGGTTCACTACTGCCCTAGGGTCTTTTGAAAATACTTGTGGGGAGGTGAGGAGGGAGTCCAGGTCCAGACCCCATCCACACTTGGCTAGTACAGCAGCAAGCCCAGTGACCTCTCAGCGTCAGAAAAGATGATCTACTCCAGTGGTTTCTAAACCCAGGTGCCCAGCAGAACATCTGGGTTGTTTGCTAAGTAATATCTGTTCTCATCCAGAAGACTAATTGAGAACTGTGGTGAAGTATGGCAACACAAATCTTCAACAACCTTGGCTCATGGTTGCTGACCTTCTTAAGCCCTTTGTTTATACAAATCAAGAGTGATTGAGTGATACATGCAATGTCAGCCAGCCTTGTAAGTGACTAAGGGATCAGCACTTTAAAAAAAAAAAATCCATCCAGGATAGTTCTCAAATCAGAGTTTACATTCTGAATCTTTAGTTTTGTAAGTTAGAATAGATTTGATTTGTGGCAGTCATTAAATGGTAAAGCACAGGAGCTGTCAATCATAGCAGTGGCTCATATAGGCTAGGTCAGATACAACCAAATTCCTCACAAGAGAAGTTGCTTATAAAACTCTAGTTTCTTTGAACAGAATATTCATGGGCTGGATACACCATGTATAAATCTGAGGCATTTAGTGAATCTGAGGCATTCATCAAAATCAACAAGGGAGGATGGGTTTTGAGGGGGTGACTGGAAGAAGGGAATTGGGCTGGAGATGTAGCTCAGTGGCAGAGTGCCTGCCAGGCAAGCATGAGGCCTTGAGTTCAATTCCTAGTACAAAAAAAAAAAAAAAAAAAGAATCACAAGCCACGAACAACCAATGGTGAAGGCTATTGTGCCCTGGGTGGAAGGAGCTAACTTTGAGAGTTTGTGTTTGATTTTTTTGAGACAAAGTCTCACTATGTAGGTGCAGGATAGCCTTGAAGTCATGGCCATCTCCTGACTCAGCCTCCCAAGTGCTGAGACGACATTTTTTTGAGACATGAGAGCCCCACTTCCCTTGCTTCCTGGGTACACAGGGGTTCAATATCTTACAAGAAGTAAAACCCAACACTGAAGACTCTGTTACCACTGTCTTCAACTTGAGTTTACATGACGATATTCTGTACCAGGTAAACAAAGCAGAGCAAGATGTTTTCTTATCTTACCAACAAAGAGAAAAGCTGTATGTGGACACCATCTCTTTTAGTTCCCCTCGGACTGTAGATTATGATTGGCCCAGTGTAAGCAATCAGAGCATAACAGGAATTTTCTTTCTCTGACCTTAGGTCCTTGGGATATGACTAAGGTTAATTCATGTCTGGTCTTTTATTTAGGAGTTCTTACCTGCTGTCCAAGAACACGGTTAGATATATTTTAATTTACATTTCCCTTTCTTTCAAATCAAGGAACAAGTATTTTGTGGGATTAAGAAGCAGCATGAAATCAACAGTTCCTTTCTCTTCTGCCTTTTGTAAAGGCCTGAACTAACTAAAAGATTAAAGTGACATGCCAAACCAGGGGAGGTGAGGGATACCTTTAATGTCAAGAGGAAGGTGGGAGCATATTGAGATCCTTTCAACTAAGAGACAGAAACCCAACTTAAACTTAAGGAAACATGGGAATTTATTTGTTTAAATAACAAAGTAATTCAAGGATAGTTATGGCTTCAGGGATGACTTACCCCAAAACTAAAATGATGTTAATAGAATGCTGTATTCACTTTCCAGCTTCCTTTTTTCTGTGATGGCGTGGTTCTTCATGTATGGCTGACAAACTTGCGTACATGCAGTATTAAACATCCCCCACAAACAACTTAGCAACCCTAGAAGGCCAACATTTCATTCCCAAGAGTTCGAGCACATTCTCAGGCTTGGCTTCCTGGTCACATCCCATGCTTACTCTTGAGCCAGTTGTTACTACTCTGAATGGCCAGACCTGAGCTTCCATGTCCTGCTCTGGAGCTAGAAGGTGAAATCAGCCCCATGAAACCATATGGATTGAGGAAAGATAGAGGTTTGCCAAAAAAACAAAACAAAACAAAACAAAAAATTACATTTGTTTTATTAACCAAAGATGAGGACACTGATACTAATATCCCTCTGCAGAAAGACAAAGTGGAGGGAATATTTTCCTATGTGAATGGAGAACAAGAAATTAGAGATGTTAAACTGAGTGGGAATAAAGGCCTACTCAGTGTTTGGCAGTAACACCTTGGTGAGAGAGGAAGACCTAAGAGGAAATAGGACCTCAGTGCACCCAGAACCCACAGGCACAGGCAATCTCAACCAAGGTTATCATGCCCTGAGCACAGTGTAGAACTCCTACGCCACTTAGAATGGACAACGGATGTCTTAGTAGTGATGTTTAAACAGACAATGACTGGAGGGTCTTTTCTAATGTATGAACTACAGGCCTCTGCACAACCTAGGGATATCCAATAACCAGTTAAGTTTTCTCCTCACAGGGTGGAAGGGCTCTATTTGATTTATAAGGGACAAGAGAGGAAGGTAGGGACCAGCCTGTTTGGGGAAATTTCCCCAGGTGCTCAAATTCTGAAAAATCTCCATGAAAGTCTTACAGTGACCTCATTAGTTTCACCAATTTAAGGATATGTGCCCTACAAAATGCCACTGAATAGTGGAATAATTGAGAGTGTAAGAGGAATGATGGAAGATTAAACAAGCAACTTTTTCTTACATATTTTGTTAACTTTTCAGCAAAGCAGATAATATTCACAAGTTGTTTCTAAATAGGGTCTATCTTTTATGATTCTTTGCATTCCACACCAACAAAAAGCAAACCATAGATTTAGCCTCCTGTATGAGCCAAGGAATCTTACAACTGGGACAAGATATTTTTATTTCCTTTAAACTAGCCAAACTGGCATTATGGGACAGCAGGAGTCCTAGATCTCAAGTGAGGAAACCCAAGTTTAAAATCCTGATTCACCAACTACTAGTTATAGAACCTTGGGTAGGCTGTTCACCTTTTTATCTTAAGTTTTCTAGTCTGGAAAATATCACCTTTTAATACACAGGATTAGGATGATATGGCAAAGCCTTTAACAAACATTTAAATATTAGTTTTCTTCTCTAAACTAATCGAATGCCAGTATTAACCACAGGACTTTTAAAAATATGAACTGTGGGCCAGGGATTTAGCTTAGCAGTCTAAGTGCCTGCTTGGCAAGCACAAGGTCATGAGTTCGATCCCTTGTACAAAACAAAAAAACAAAACAACAACAACAAAAACGAATTGCTTTAGTAGAGTAGTTGATATGCTTCAGTTAGAATGCCAGGTTTTTATTTTGATACTTGGGAAGGTTTTATAATCAGGCCTAAATTTACAGCAGCATTTGAAATGGCAAAAACTTGGAAGCAAGCTGGGTGTAGGGTATATGCCTATAATCCCACTACTAGGGAGGCTGAGGCAGGAGTTATACCAAGAGTCTGAGATCAGTATGGGTTACACAGTAACTTCAAGGCCAGACTGAACTATATAGTGAGTCTGTCTCAAAAAACAAAACAAAGCAAAAAAACTAAACAATTGAGAAACAATACCAAAAATGATTTTTCTTTGACTGGTTCTTCAACTGTATTTTCATTAGCCATAGAAAATGAGGCCATATAAAGGAAAAGAATTTTAATTTTTTAGTTTAAAAACACAGCTGTGTTGTCTAAGACAACTAATATTAACTATTTAAACAAAATGAGAAGGAGTGCGAGAGTCCTTCAGGTATTTATTTCAGGACATGGTATTTATTTGACTGAATTGACAGATAATAAATGAGAATTGATTTATTAGTGAATAAATGTAATTGGCAACATTCACTAAAGTGCCTTAAAATGGCCAATCAGGGATAACTGCATCCAAAATGAGACCAAATCTTTTGAGCCTATTCCTGTTATCAGAAATAATTAAAAATCTTGGCAGGACCAAGTCTTTGCAAAACATAGCAATATATGGCTGCAAGACAGTAGAGAACCCCCAAGTTGGAAGAAGCCCCCAGAGAGTTTTCTTGGGATCAACAGGGTGCTTACATCATCTCTGTATAAGCAGCAATGTTAATCTACTTGTAAGTTCAGTAGCAAAAGATATTGACACCCAAAACCTTGAACATGCTTGAAAAAGTCATTCTAAAGAGGTCAATGAAATTTCAGATAGAGCTGAAGACTGGTAAAGTGGCTGCATATATGAAAGCTGATCTAGGGAAGCCTCTGCCTTCAGGGAGAATTTTATTGAAATAATACTCAAAGATAGGTTATTGGGTCTTCCAGATTTCCAGGAAATCATGATTTCATAAATTCCCTTTATAATCTAGCCCTGAACTTAATTTTGATTAATCAATTTCTCTGGAACACAATGAGAGCCATATTCTTTGTAATTATAATTTATTTATAAATATTTAGTAATGATAATAGCAGCAACAGCTGAATGCTTACTATGTGCCATTGCTTCATTTAAAATAAACCTTACTTGGTAGGTATGGTTATTAGCTCCATTCTCCAGATTAAAAAACAAAAATGAGATTCACTGAATTTAGGTGATCTGTTAGATACAAGGTTCATCTGTCAAAGGCATTCTTTCCTATGTTGAGTGCTCTGGTTGAGCTCTTGCTATGTGACTGGGAAAATCAGTCTGAGGCCTTAATTTCTTCATCTGAAAATGGAAACATTCAACATGTTTTTAGATTTCATCCAACTCTATAAAATCTAAGTCTCATCAAAAGTCTTTTCTTGAAATTTTATGTTAGGTGGTTTTAGTCTGTGATTGGAACTGAGACTGACATCCCAAAACCTTGAAAAAGCTTGAAAAAGTTATTCTACAGTATTTTCTTCTCCTGGGAGAAGGGGGAAGAAAAAAAAAAAAAAAGCTATGCTTTCCATCTTTAATGTCATTTATAAATACCTGCCTTTATTTTGTTGCTGGGTTAATATGACCCAAGAGTTGACTTTGCACAAAAGAATCCACAGTCCTCTAAATTTGGTGTTTTTCCTGTAATCTTCTCATACAGTGGCTAGAAGAGTTAATAGAAGACCAAGTCAAAAATAAGATGTTTTTAAGTGCACATTATTGCCATTTCCTAAAGTATTACCAAAGAGAAGGGAAAAGCCCCCCTGCCCTCACAAAGTTCAGTATAAGCCTGCCATGACAATTTTCAACTGACCTATTTAATGTTTATGGGGGGCAAAAAAATCAAACCTTTCAAATGCTCTAATTTGTGCTACCAATCAGGGTAAGATTAGCAATGTGTGAAGACTGAGTGACCTGATGACCAGCATGACTTGCCTGGAACTTTCCCAGTTACAGTATTTAAAGTCCCAAGTCCTGGGAAACCACTAAGAAGACAAATTAGGATGGCTGGGAACGCTGTGAAGAAGCCCTCAAGTCCTAGAACCCAAGAATATCTAATGCTTACTGGATTTTAACCCCTAAGTCTCCGTGAGGATGATGAAAGGACCATATAAAAGAAACAGCAGCAAAGGTATTTACTAGTTTTTATCAGGCTGGGCTGATACTCCCAGAGAAAGCGATAATAAAGCTATAAGCACAGAGAGAAGTCTAAAGATCAAGGGTCTTTGCACTGTCTTAACTATATTTTAAGTTTTAGAAGTGAATATTTTTTTCTGTATTTCTACTGTAAGGTAGAAATAAAAAATGAAAGCAAAGATGGACCTAGCTCTATGTGCAAGGAAGAAAAGGATAGATAGCTTTAGAGGCTTTGGCAGAATTTAAGCTCATGGACCCATGATGCAGAAGAAAGCCACATAAATGTCTTTATTGCTGAGTGACTCTTATTAGTACACATGGCCTAATCCATACTCTAGAATATTAATGGCATCTCTTCCTTAGGGGTGAACTAGGAATGGGAGTGAAAGGTCACAGAAACCCCCTATCAACACAATTCTAACAAAAAACCAATACAAGAGGCATGGAAGTATACCTGTGTGAATATGTGAAACCTCAGTAGGAAATCAATTTGTAAAATCAAAGCTTACTTCAAAGTAATAGCAGCCTTTTTAGTTTCTTTAGTAGACAATTTATTTTGATAAACTTGCTCAATAACAAAAATACAAGTGAAGAAAATTATGTTCATTTTATACAGTTGTATTAACAATTGTTTTGAAATTATTAATTGAAAAATGTTATAACCAATTAGAAAACAATTCTTAATAAAGTTGGGATAATATACAGACCTTGATCACAAACTTTAAAATCTCTTGAGGTGATACAACTAAAAGTTCTGTGTAGGACGCTTTCCCTACACAGGCCACTTTTATCCTTCATATATTTTTATCCTTCAAAAATTTTCTGAATGACAGCTGTTTTGAATTGTGGATGTAAATTTAATTTTTAAAAGAAGATCAAAGTGGGTTGATAAAACAATTACTACAATCAGAATAACTTGTGGCCAGTAGTCTTTTAATAAAGACAAAATAAATGCAACATGTTCTTCCTTTGAAGTCCACGATGCAAAATAATAGCTAAGTATATATCCAAAGTTAGTTTTCAATACTTTTTTCAGACTTTTTTTCTGAGTCAACAGATTGTTTGTCACCAGGACTATTTATTTCACTTAAGAGACTAAACAATGAATTCAGAGAACAAGTGGAGATATCAAAGTTTTAGGCAAAAGGGTAAAAACCAATAAAGTGTTTTGGTCATCTAGAACATTAAGGGAAAAAAAAAAGACATTCTTTGAAAACAAAACAAATGAAACAAAATAAGTTTGTAATAGGTAGAAGAGTCAGAAAAACTACATACACACATTAACAACATAGAACATGGATTACCTTTGGAAAGAATCATACTGAAATGTTTGTTTTTAATGAATTAAAGATTTTTTTCTGTTTACAGATATTTAGGCATGTTCAATAGGAGCTTCCAAAAATTTCAAACTAATTCAGTCTTGTGCAAATAAAACCTAAAAATAGTTTTCAGCAGATTTTACAGTGATATTCTTAGGTATGAGAAGAATGCACACTCTAAAAACAATGTATCAGACAAAAGTTTGACAAATGATTGCACCATAAAACAGTGTTTTATATACAGTTTACAAGATATGGTTTCCTGCTATAAATTAATACTGCACTATATAGTACTTATAGTGACCTTTTTAAAAGCAACTGCTGACAGTTGGCTATCTTTTCACTTACAGATTTATAGACATTTATATGAATGAGTCGATTTCAATGTTTGGTCTGGAAGAGCACAAAGACTTGACCTCACTTACTACTAGATGGGATGGTTGCAGTCCTGGGTTAGAGTGCTGAATGACTAGAGGGACTTCTCCCTGACCAGCCTTTTAGACACTGGACCGGCAAGACAGTGATGAAAGTAAAGACAATAGAATGGTCTGGGTAACAGATACAAATAAAACCTTAAATTCTGTAGTCTTATATGCAATACCATTGTAAGTGAAAGAAGTAAACAGTGGGGAAATTCTTAGCAGCTGAGAAACTTTCTCTCCCCATGCTTATGATCCAGTTAAAAATATTTTGAGAAACTATTTACAATAAAATCCATCTTTTGGAAGAGAAAAGCTCTTGCTCGTATCATAAATTAGTTTGAACAATACTTTGCAAACACTTTATCTTAGTGGTATAATGGTGATAACCAAAGCTTTACTTCAGAATGATCCATTTGACTGAGGACTAATCAATCATAACAGGAACTACAATCCCAAATGTCCACAGAACACATCTGGTATATTCTTAGAATTGACTAGATGTTGTAACACCTGGGGGGAAATGTTCTTCCTTGGATTTTCCTAGTGTTTTTTTTTTAAACCTGGGGAAGGAATAGTATAACATTCCCCTCAAACACTCAAGGAATGCACCATAGGATAGTTCAAATCCTCCCCCTCACTCCCCAGTGAGCTGAAACATGGGGTTTTTACAATGAAATACTGTTGGATTTACATTTACAGTCAGATATATAAATATCAAACAAGCCAGTGTGAAATACATCAAGCTCTTCCATTTCATACTATGAATATCTGAGGAGGTAGCCTCATCCTCCAAGTATGTATTCTATAATTTGTAATTTAGCTTCTAAAAAAACAGTGCATTCACTTCTGTTTGTGTGAAAGAGCTACATGGGATTCAACCTCTACTTAGTGACAGGGACATTTGGGTTGTCATTTCACTATTAAAGAGAAATAATGTAGCTCTATTGCCATGAAACACCCTCCTACCCATATTTTAAACAGGAGATTATCTGTAGTGTTATCAGAAAAAACAACTAAGTGTTGGCATGAAGGCATGAAAATGTGGAGAAGAGAAATACTGTATTTTGAAAGTACTTATGAGTTCAAAGGTTTAGCTATAATGCTTTTTTTTAGAGTAAAACATAAAGCTGTGGGTTTAATACAGCCTTTAATGTAAATGCAAAATTATTAGCTTTTAGAAAACAAAGGCATGTAGCATATAAAGAAAATATTGTATTGCTCAAGTTTTGGTAAAGATAAATTAATAATGCTTGCAGATAAAGAGAAATTTAATTTTTTATGGCAGAGTAAAATTAGTATAAAAAGCCAAAACAGCCAGACACTTGCGAGTGAACTCTGAAGGTATGTGAAGTTGTGTGCTTGAACATATAAAATGCATTATTAATGTAACAGACCTAAGCCAGCAGAAAAAAATACACAATAGACAAGTTGCCAATAATTTAAATAGTGTCAGATTCCCCAAATTATAAGGTTTGACATGATCTTACCTTCTACTATCATATACAAATAAATTAACCCTAGAAAGAATTTTTAGCTTAACTTAAAATTGCACCTACAAAGGTATGGAATTATTTGTACCTATTACAAAAACCTGTTAAAATCAAGGGCTGCTACAAAGAATGAGGTAAACTGAAGACTCTCTCCACTATGCAGCCTTCAGATAAATGGCTTGTTTTCTATTGAGTTCTAGGTTTGCACACCACAGTGTTTTGCTAGCAAAGCATTCAGAATTCTCTTCCAAGAACTGTTTGCATGTGTGCATATATAAATTTACACACACATACACACATACATATATACACACTGTATACGGCATCAGCAAAATATATATATATATTATATATATTTATATAAATATAAGGAAGATTTCCCCCACCCACCCCAAACATATCTTTAGTGTTTGATTTTTTTCTTGTTTTGTACACAGAAATTAGGGAATTTCAGAATTTTTACATATATTTTAGCAAACAAGTTTTGATCTATTGGCTTCTTGGTACAGTAATACAATGACAATTCATTCTGGTACCAAAGGCTTAAACCATCACAAGGAAGTTGTGAATACTAATTTCTTAGGAGGTGAGGCCAGCCCCACATGAACTTCTCTTGCATCCCCTCTGGTCCACCGTGACTCATAAATATTTAGGCTTTTTTTTTTTTCCTTCCTCAAATGAATCGTTAGACATTAAAAATGGAACAACAGAGTTACAAAGGGCCACATGCTTTTCAGTATAAAGCATTCTCCTTCACTAGGTTGCTATCACAGTGCAGACTGACTGCCTGAATATGCTCAGGAGATTTAGTCAATATTGTCTGTATTTGGTTATGGAAAAGGCTCTCCTCATTTTTTCTAAAATCCAAAGTGCATAGTGAGAACAAATCAAATAAGTTTTTTCTTTTCAACGTCAGTTTCATCTAAGCATCTTCCTATGAGAGGATTACTCAGATGCCTTGTCTTTGTCCTCCTACCCTCTTAAAAAAAAAAAAAAGTCAAGCAGTTTAGACATTCATCAGCCTGGTAAACAAACTTTGCCAGCAAATAGAAGTCCTACTATTGTAAAGAAAATTGATAAGACAAAAAGTACATATGATGACCCAACTACTGTGTTGTTGGGTAATTTATAAGGTTGACCTCCGACTTCATTGATGTAAAATCCTATTGGGAATATTAGGGCAGCCATACAGAAAAGGATCACTGTAAAACAAACCAAAACATAACATTAGTAACATGATTTGGTGATTACAAAAACAGAAAATCTGACACAAAAGAAAATAAACTACATAGTGAGTGCATAGGAGGTATTATGTGTTAATAATAAGATTAAAGCTATTAAAATATAGACCACTTGTGCAAAGATTTGCATATATTACAGGTCATATAATATCACTGACATATAATTGAATATAATACAAGTTGGGTTAGTTAGCCTTGTATATAAGGATCATTTTGAATTATCAGCATTAAAAAGTCAAACCTACTAAGTATTCACATATACTATTCATAACTGTTTAGACTAGTAATTAAGGCTACTGGCTAGAACCAAGGCTACATTCTAATCCTGCTACTTACTAACCTGCAAGTGCAGGTCTCTAGTTCCTTTCTGAAAAGAGGGGAAATATTAGGATATTTCAAATCCTTAGCACATTGCCAAATTTATAGGAAGTGCCAAATAAATGCTGCACAGTATTATCATTGTAGTTATTATTCTGCCAATTGTCTTCTTGCTATTTGTGAGTTGGAAAAAAGGTATGTAAAAATAAATTTCTTTCTTTCTTTCTTTCTTTCTTTCTTTCTTTCTTTCTTTCTTTCTTTCTTTCTTTCTTTCTTTCTTTCTTTCTTTTTTTGAGACAGGGTCTCACAATGTAGTTCTGGCTTAGTTTGAACTCACTATGTAGCCAGGTTGGTGTAGAATTAACGATACTCCAGCCTCAACCTCCTGAGTGCTGGGATTACAGGTGTGCGCTACCACATCTGTTTAACATCATTTACTTTACTCTAAATTAGCTATAAGAAAAAACATTAGATCTTTGGGAAGATTATTAGTAAACTGACAGAGCACTTATCTCATTTCTCTTTTATGTTTTTGAATACATGGAAATATTAAAGTGTGGGAAGATTAAAAAAAACCCTCAGTTTTATATATGAATACAGTAAAATTTATTATTTGGTAAAATATTTCTAGAAAAGTATTAGTGTGTGGGCAGAAACAATTCCAAAGTCTAATGCTTTAGCAAACAGTATACTCCTCTGTGCTAACAAGAAATGCTCTTCTCAGTAAACAAAAACTACCTATAGATAGGCTAGCATTTTTAAGAAAATATTTTTGGTTTTTGAAGACATATTGTTCAAATGTTCATAATCCTTCACATTTCTTTGGAGCAAAAATATCCTCTCAGTATAGATTTCTAGTCACTGTATGTGAAGAGTTGAAGCTTCCCAGTATTAATGAGAAATCTTTTCAAATTAAATCTAAGTTAGGAATACAGGCAGAACCCTGGATAAATATATCAGCTGATACAGTCTGTACATCTTTGTATGTATATTAACCAGTCAATAGGATGTAACATAAGAATCCTTAAAAAGCCAATTAATAAATCCTTTTTTAGATGGAATTCCTTCAACAATATATTAAAAACTAACATTTACTTAAGTAACATACCACTTAAGGAATATAACAGCATTCTGCTTTGCACCATTTAGGTAGATTTTATGTTAGACATACATAGATAATATTTCATTTTGAGCAAAATGATCCAAAAATATATTATATAAGTGAACTTGGAGTCTTTCTGATACCTACTATAGACTAAAAATTCAGGTATTAAATTTTATTAGTTTTTGGCCTTTCTGTTTTTTTTGTATAGTCAGCAACAAACAACTTTATGAGTGTCAATGCTCACTTATCAGTGCTATTATTAATTATAATGGTTCTTATGGCTTAATACAGTTTGGTGAATAAAATACAACCAAAATTTAGGTAGCAATAGACAATCTAATGAAATACAAGGAGGCCAGGCATGATGGTATAAGCCTATAATCCCAGAGGCAGGAAGATCGCAAATTTGAGTCTAGCGTGGGCAACTTAGTGAGATCCTGTCTCAAAATAACAGGGTTGTAGCTCAGTGCAAAGGCCCTTGGTTTAATCCCTAGCGTAACAACAAAACGTTTTCTAAAGATTGACTAACTCGAGAAACATTACAATAATTCAGAAGAAAATGCTGAAGAGACAGATATTAAATTTGTTTCTCCTGTTAATTGGTGTATGTGGGCAACTTTACATCTATTTTCTACTGTATCTATTGTGGAGTGCTCATTTAGTGACTATGGTTAGAATTTAATATTCTCAAAAATTTTTAACAATTCCAAATTGGTTAGGAAAGCCTAATCAGTGTTATGGAAGCAATGAACTCCTATTCATCCTAACACTGGTTTTAAATCCTGGGAATTACATTCTCTATGCTTCCTGGAGAACAGATTTAAAGGAGGTGGATGACTCTTTTAAGTTACTGAGAACTATATAGATATAGTACTTTAGCTCTTAAAATATTACTAACATTGATATGAATCACCTAAATAAGCTTGTAAAGATGTAACTTCATATTCTCCATGGCACAGGTTATTTAGTGCTAAGAGTAAGAAATCGGGAATACCAGTACATAGGGTACTGAGACAGAGTAGCAAAGGAAAGAACAGCCTTGGACTTAAGACTCATTTTTGTTTCTTTTGCCCCCATGGGCAAGATCCATCACGTGAGGCTCTCCTTTGAGGTGTATTTCATCAGTATACATAGCCATTTGAGTTACCCTCAAATTATTATAAAAAGTGTAGCCTACCTAGAATAGAAATATATACAATAAAGTAAATCTTCAAGGGCTGAAAAGAATCATTAGGGAGAGCCCAATTCCTCCCTTTCCTGGGTCAGATGAACCAATGGCTCATGGGTCTTTCCCATGCTTTGGCTCAGACAGCTTTACTAAATTACAGTTTAGATTTCTGGTATTCAGAGCATATGCACTCCCAAATTTCAAATAAATGCAGACGCTACCTCCTTGTCTCATATTATTTTATTCTTTAAAGAGTGAAATCCTCTAGATAAGTGATATGTGTCTATGAATAAAAGATACAAAATTATACCCTCTTTAAACTCCTTTTTGGTACCCTTCAACTGCCTTGTCTTCACAACTATTTCTAGCCCTTTTTCTCTAGAAAAAAATTGTCTCAGGTCTCCTTGACAGAGGAAAGACCATCAACTTGTTTCATATTGCTTAACAAGCGTGCAAAAGCATTTTATATCAAATTCAACTTGCTCAATCTAAATTTTAAAATTAAGAGGAGTGTAGAGAAAAAAAATAAAATAAAGCCAGAAATACATATGAAAGAGAGTTTCACAGAAAGATAGAAAGAAACAGAAAGCCATAAAGGAATATTGCTGTCCTACAATGTTGAAGATAAACTGAGTTTTAACATTAACAGGGATAATGAGTTTATACTTTAGTTATACTAGCTCTAAATAAAAATGTCAAGTGAAAGTAAGCTGTGTTATAATACCTAGTTTTGGAAACTTAGGCAAACAAGATTTTGAAACACTGATTTGGAAGCTAAGTCTCATAATATGGTACTGCCATCCCATTTCTTTATAGTAGGATTTCTCAACAGAGGCAGCATGGTCATCTGGGGCCAGATAATTCTTCATTGTGGGGAATTGTCCTGTACATCTGGAGGAGGTTAGCAACACTTACTGTCACCCCTACACACTAGATAGGTGGCCAGTGACTACTAAAAGATTTTTCATATGTTGCCAAATGTCCCCCAGTGTACAAGTGTTTTAGAGAGAAAGAAGTAAAAAACTAAAATTACAGAAATACCTTTGCTTTGTGCAATTAAATTTTTGTTTAACTTGGGATAAGCTTACTTTCCAATTTTGCAAAGTGTAAGAGATTGTACAATATATAAATTTATCATACCAGTGGGTATAGCTTAAGGGAGTAAGAAATGTTGATAAACAATTATTAAATTATTAAATGTGTTGCTGATTCTTCAATGGACATATAGCAATACAAACAGAAACTCAAAATCAGGGATATTAAATACCAATTCCCCACTTTCATTTAATTTATATTTTTAATATTTTTTCTAGATTTATCTTTATTTTGATAGAAGATGCTAATACCTTTGTGAAGAAAAGACTCAGGTTAATAACAGCTCCTGAGTCACAAACCTGAAATAACTTATGTCACAATGCAATTTAAAAAATAAGATTCATTAAAATAGTAATTTGTACAAAGCTATTAAATTGTGGATGCCCTGGTCTTGTAGGAAGACTTTATTTCATGAGCATATGAAAAATGGTGCTCTTTGGTGATTATACAGTCCTTGTTACTGATTCTTGATTGTCTTCATAAACAGCAGTGTGTACACCTTCTAGAAAATGTAGAAGCTGGGGCTGGGGATTTAGCTCAGCAGCATAAGCAACTGCCTGGAAAGCATGAGGTCAAGAGTTCAATTCCTGGTACAAAAAAACAAAAACAAAAAAACATAGAAGCACAGGTTACTTACTTCCAGTGAATGCTATCCAACGAGCATATTTTGTAGCTTCTCTTCGCCAGTGGGAAGCCACTAGCAAACCACATGTGACAGTCAGTGAAATTATTCCCATGATGATAAAAAACAGTGTGGTGACCCACTCGGGGGGAAGCCGGGGAGGGATGCATGTTCGGTCTCGTCCATGGATTGTTTGACACTGCCGCACAAGGCCCACAGTGAGTGCTCCTGGAGAAGATGCAAAAGATGGAAACAGGTTAGTGGGTCTAGCACATTTTGTGACTATTTCTCACTACCACCCTTGTTATGGTTTGTGGCTGGATGTCCCCTCAAAGCATTATTTGGTCATGGAGCGTGGGTCTTTCAAAGGTGGCTGAATCTAGCGTTTGTGATTAGTTCATTGTTTAGTACTGGGATTAGTGGTGAGTGCTACATCCACCCTGGGATGGAACGGAAAGAGGCTTGCTCCTCCCTTTTGCCTTTTGCTTGTCAGTTGCCAAGAAAGGCTGCCCCTTAGCCACCCCACCCTGCCTTGGAGCCAGCTAATATGGACTAAAACCTTCACAAACTGTGAGCTAAATAAACCTTCCCCTTTTTTTCATTTTGGGCGTCAGGTAACCAAGACAGCTCCTTTCTTCAGTCTTTAAAAAATCTTGTCTGTGGGTCATTCAAGCACTTAATTCCGGAGTCCTATTTTTAAGCATTCTGCTGTCATTCATCATGTAGCAATACCTGGCATAATATACACAGTAAACTTCAAAGACAAAAAACCAAGCCAAACCAAACCAAACCCAAAACCTTACAGAAGCCATAAAAGCAGATAAAAGGCAGCTAATTCACTTATTCATTAAATAAATACTTTTCTGAGTATTTCTGTCTAGCACTGCTCTACACAGTGAACAAGATAGACGAGGTTCCTGCCCTCATGGAACTTGCAAACTATCAGAAAGAACTGGGACTTTTTTATTCTCTGATTCAAGACTCATTGTGTATTACTTTTAGCTGAGCAGAGGGAAAGGTTTTTTAGGAAACTGAAAAACTTGAAACATGCTTAATCACAATATAAAATAAAATTAAGTATCACATTAAATAGAACTGCTATGTTTATCAAAGTTAAAGGATCTAGCTCACCAATTTTTATACAGTATACAAATGCTCATATTGCCAAATCATTACTGTCATGCTTCAACAGAAAAGCACAAAGGCAAATTACAAGGGTAATTTTTAAAGCCTCCCTGCCCCCCATATTTAAATAACACAAATGATTTTTGTAAAAACATCAAGTGCTGTTTTTCCATAAGCACATTCTCTTGTAAACCCAAAGAACCAGGGCTGGGGATGTGGCTCAGTGACAAAGAGTTCTTACCTTGCATGCACAAGGTCCTGGGTTTGATCCCCAATACCACAAGAAAAAAACCCAAAAAACTAACCAAACTCAAGGAACCTGTTGATCAAATTGGGGTGAATTAATTTACAAAGCAAGAAGGTAAAGAGTATTTTCTCCTCTTCCTCAATAGAGAAATAAAATGCAAGAGGAACTGCAGATGAGAAAATAGTTACCCAAAGTACAAGAACAGAAATTTCTGGAGCTGCTGAAAACACAATAGATTTCTGCATCTTTAGTGATTGTGTGTGTCTGTGTGTGTGTGTGTCTTATTTTGGTCTTCATTATATTTTCAATATAAACACAAATTAAAAATAACAAAGACACTGACATCAACATCATACCACTTGCCATGAATAAATGCCTTCTGTAAGTCAGTCAATAAAATTCCTAGAAGTAGCTTTGGTAGGAGCAGCAGACCAGGGCTGGATTTGTCAGTATATAGGTATGTGTGCATAGGCAAGGCTTTTGGAGTGACCTGCTTTGTGTTAGTTGTATTTTGCCATTGATACATTGTTAGAATAAAGCAATGTGTTAAAAGAAAGTGAAGCAAGAAATCAAACTTGCTCTCAAAATTGAGTCTTTTCTTCCCTCCTAATGTGAAATCTGACCATAACTGTAAGTAAATAAAACAAGTTGAATTTTTTCTCCCAAATATTTAATAGTTAGGCCCACCTGGCAATTCCAAGTACAAACAGAATTTTAGTTGTGGGGTTGTCACAGGTAGCATGAGGCAGATGGGACAAAGTGTACAATTCTTCATTGTAAAGCCATCCAGTGTGGCTCCCAGCTGCTGCTTAGAGCTGAGTAACTTCATAGGCCAAAGAGAGGTATGTCAAACGAAAATATCTGATATTATTGTAATCTTTCAAATTTCAGGGTAACTGCTTGAAACAAGAAGAGGGGATAAGCAGGTACCAGGGAGCTGCAAAATTGTTCTTAAACTGAAACACTAAAAAGTTTCCTTCAAGAGATTACTTGAGGGGAAAGAGTATCTTATTATAATGCATTTACTGTAATTTTGGAAATAAAGAAGGCATTCATAGCAGTGCCTAAGAAGTCCCAAGCAAGAAACAAGGTCTTTCAGGAAAGACTTGAAACAAATTAGTATCTTATAGTTAGTGTTCATTTATAAAAGCTACAATTGCTATAAGAATATGGACTATAAGCAGTGAAAGACCCTCCAACAAAATGCAATATTGTGGATTCCTATTATAGAAGCAACTTTTTTCATAACATACAAATAAAATTCACTGGTGACGATATAGTATCTACTGGACTTCTATTTACATTTGAGAATTATTTTTGGCTGGCAAATATTAAAAACTGTACGACTGGAGACATAAGCACCTGCCTGGTAGGTGTGAAGCATAAGCTCATTGGTATAAGCACCTGTCTGGTAGGTGTGAGGTCCTGAGTTTGATTCCCCATAGAAAACACAAACACAAACAAACAAACAAACACCCCTGTAAATTTATTAAGTTATAATTAAAATAGCTCTCCTTGAAAACATTGCAGAGAATCCTTACATTGTTTCTCTTTCTTGGGTTATGGATATGATGAGGAACATAAAGGATGAAACTTAACCTTCTATGACTAAGCTTTCTGAGCAAGTTTGTTTTTTTCTTCTCCCTGCTGGATGTACTATACCAAATGACTATAAACAGAACAAGTAAGGAAATGAAAATTATAGAGATACTTTTTACAAACCAACTGGGAATAACCTGACAGATGTTCAGGTTTGAACAAACTATGTTCCTAGATTTATAAAACTCCTTTTCACAACAAATCAAGGCTAAATATTCAGCAGTTTGGTCCTGGAAGGAAAGGAGAGCTAATTCTAATTGACAACCAGAAGATAAATTGCAAATAAAAATATCAACATACAAAATGTTTTATTGTGGGCTAGGGGTGTAGCCTAATAGTAGAAGATGTGCTTAATATGCACTAGGGCCCTGGGTTCAATCCCCAGCAGCACCTCCTCCACCAAATGAATGTCAATCATGTTTAGCACTACTATAGTAGTCATACACTCCAAAACTAATATGCTATTTACTTTCAGCAAAAATAGACTTTACTTAAATATATCAGAAAAGGGCTGGAACGAACAATGGTCAAGATTTGTTATAATTAATTTTCTACAGTAAGACTCTACAAAATTTGTATCATAGCCATACATTCTCCTTAAGCTAACTGGAGGAATCTACAAGGGTAACTGTGCTGCTACTAATCTTGTCATTTCAAGATTATAGTGTTAATACCTATACATTTATTTCCTGCCCATAAATTGAAATCCATCCCTTTGGCAGTCAAGAAATTTTCTTAACACATCGGGATCACAGAATTGGGGCCCTCCCCTTGATTTGATTTGATTTGGTAGAGAGGGTCTATGTAGTAGCCCAGGCTAGCCTTGAACAATGTAGCCCAAGTCTGGCCTCAAACTTCTGGCAGTCATCCTGTCTCAACTTCCTGAGTGCTGGGATTACAGACTTGCATCATCACAACTGGCATGCCCTTGATTATAAATGGTTGTGGTTTTTTTTTCTTTTTTGTTTTTTTTTTGTGCGCGCGCGCGCGCACACACACACACACACACACACACACACACACATGGTGCTGAACCCAGGCCCTTGTACATGCTAAGTTCCTGGGCTAAAAGCCCAAAGATAGCTTCTTTTTACTTAAGACAATGAGAAATTTTCAGAGGCAGTAATGGTACCTTCTAGTTCACTGGAAAACCTCAAAATGACCTATAGTAGTGAATATGAAGCAGTAACTAAAAAGCACTTGATGATTTGGTGAATTAAAAACAAACTAAATTTAAAGCTGCACTGCATTGAGTAAGTTCTCTTGTAGAACTATTTTATTCAATGTGGGTTTCTGCAGTATACCCTTATTAAGCACAGGCTCAGCCATTCACTAGTTTTTGCATAGGGGTCTTTGGCCTCTTGAAGGGCCCCTGTAACTCCATTCCCCAAACGCCAATCTATCTTTACCCTGCAGCCATTTCCTAGGCAACCAATCCAGCCAAATAAAAGATTTACACACAATAGAAAAAAAGGAATGAAAGCATGATCTACAGCATCCCACATGTCTCTGGGGATCTTACCTGTATGTTATTACACACAAAAAGAAAAGTAATGAGGGTTACCTATTAAGTGGGGTATCTTAACTAAAGCAGCTTTTGATACTCATCATCTGTAGATCTAGACAATGTAAAATGACTCAGTACGGCCAGTTGCAGCATGTCAACTGCTGCCATAGTGAGGATGATTATAAGGTTTGTCATCACTACATGTATAATCAGTGTTACAGAAAATCTGTAACCTGGGGAATGAAAAGCAGAGAGGCATATGACCACCAGAGCCTGTCAAGAGTAAGTCAAATTTTGTAACGTAAATGTACACTAATAAAAATGTTTAAAAAAGCAAATCATGTAAAGTGCTCATCAGGCTGTTCAGAGAGCTTTGGCACATAGGGGTTGGACCTGAGCAATATAGTGATGTTAAAATTTGTGGTTCAGGCTTGGGTATAATAACGATAGAATGGTGGCATGTACAAGGTCCTGGGTTCAATCTTTGTACCCTCCTACCAAAAAAGACTGCCTTCTCACATGTCCCCTTTAAGGTTTCTCCCACTCACAATGCTTTCCTCCTCTCAGGGGACTTTCTCGATTAGTTCTGCATGATCTCTGCCACTGATATAGCCCTCTGGCTCTACTTTCTCTTCCCAGACATAAAAATCTGTTCATCTTGTTGATTAGAGACCAAACAAAATTGTTTCACCAGGGCCAGGGATATAGCTCAGCAGCATAGTGTCTGCCTGGCAAGCACAAGGTCTTGAGTTAAATTCTCAGGAAAAAAAAAAAAAAAAAAACCCTTCACCACAAATATCTTAATGATTGATAAAAGCTTAACAAAGTGCTCCTTCACAGGAATTTGTATTCAAGCAAGGCAAAATATTCTAATTTAATTAAAAAGATGGAATTTCATATTTTAGTAGTAGGTTGACTGAAAGAATTTAGGAGAACTAGAGTCTGGTAAAAATAGGGACTGGGAAGGAGAAGGGCCCCAGTATAGGTAACAATATATATCTTCCTAGTTAATCTCACCCTGGCAGCTTGTACTTTGAGTGAGTAGATGCACAAACACAAAGAACAGCCTAAAAGGTAACATTGAATCTATCTTTACATATTTAATTTTTTCTTCCAGAAATACAGGCAATGGTATGATTTTTATCTGCTTTCATTTCTGCATCCTTTCTTAGGGCACAGGTGCTTATAAATAATAAACTGGCCCAAAACAGTGAACAGGTAAAACAAAGAACCTTAATGAACCACACATGGGCAATGAAAATCTAAGTACCATAATTTGAGGCTAAGCACTAGGGTCCTCTACAGTGGTATCATTATCTCTTCTCTTATAATCCCTCCCTAGTACTTGTAGTTGTCAACCCCTACACTCTATCCCCTTCCAGTAATTTCCTATTTTCTTTACTTCTTCTCTGTCTACCTAAAATCCCATATCCATTTTACTTTTTGTCCTTGTTGCATTTAACTCCATGATGCTGGAATGCTGACTGAGAAAATTACGTATCAGGAGGGGTGCCACTGTAAATTTCTAAATTTTAATCTCAGGACCACCACAGAAATTATCTGCATTTCCACAATTCAGTGCTTCTCCATTGTTTGCTAGGACTTTTCCAAGTCTCCTGCATTATCCTTACAATTCTTCAATATCAGAACCATCTATACTAGGTACCAAAATCTACCGCTTCTTGGGAAAAAGGAGGTCACAAGACTGCAACTCTTCAACTGTCCACTATCAAATTTATGAATTTATCTGCATACATTCATTCATAGATCCTACTGTCTCTGTTGTTTTGAATCCCACTCTCACTTCCTTCAGGATCTTTCCAAATTTATTATTTGATTCTGCTTCTCATATCTATTTGAGTCCCCTGAATTCCATGATGTTCACAATAGTATTGTGTTCTATGTGTCTGCCTTGCTCTGCCAAAGCTTCACTGCCTGCAGCCTTGTCAAGATATCCTTTCCTCACTTCGCAGAGGCTCTTTCACTTTTACCTACTGTGTAGCTTGGCTTTTGCTCCAACCACCTCATTGAAATAGCCTTTGCTGCTGCAGTCTTTGCTGACAAGAATGCATATTTCTAAGTCTTGTCTTAACTTTCAGCAGCACTCCATATCACTTCTTGAAACACAATTCTTTTGACTTTGGTGACTCCACGTTCTATTGGTTTTCCCACTGTCTCTTTAGTCAGCAGTGTCTTAATCAGGGGCAGTTTTGTGGAGAACTGACCCCTTAGCTTATGGGGTCCTAGCACTAATTCCAGGTGCTTTATATAAGAACCGAAGTGCAATGCAGTGCACTCATTTGGAGTTGAAACAGAATAGAGATCTTTACACAAAAACATGAACATCCATAGCAGCATTATTAATATTCCCAAAGTGGTAATAACCCAAACATCCATTAATTGATAAATGGATGAAAAGTGGCATAGTCACACAATGAAATTTTTCAGTAGTTTAAAAAATGAAGTACTGATACATGCTACAACACAGACAATTTTTATCAAAAAACATGTAATTTGATTTTAAGCTTTCTTTTTCCTTCTCGTTTTCCCTTTCTCCCTTCTCTCTCCTTTGTCTTATCCTTTTGAAACTCCCATTATTTTTGTGGTACATCTGATAAAGTCTCATGTGTCTTTCATAACCTGTTCATTTTTCATTTTTCCTTGTATTCCTCAGATTCAATAATTTCAATTAATAAGTCTTTCAGTTTGCTGATTCTTCTGCCAGTTTTTCATTTCAGCTACTGAACTTTATGACTTCAGAATTTCTATTTTATTTTTAGAAATAATTTTGTTTAATCTCTGTGAGAAGTTGTTTTTATATTTTCCTTTGTTTCCACATGGCTTCCTTTGCTTTTAAAATACATTTATAACATCTGATTCAAATTCTTTGTCTAATAATTCCAAAGTCTGGGCTTCCTCAGGAATAGTTTCTATTGTCTTTATTTTTCCTACTATAGGTCATACTTTCTTGTTTCCTTGAGTGTCTTTAGTTAAAAAAACTGAGAATTTAACATAATATAATGTACTTTTTCAAAGATTTATATGGACACAGTGTTCTCCAGCTTTTTATTTTTTTCATTCTTTTATGACCCTCAACTAGTAACAGTGCCTCAGGTACCTGGCTTGATTGTTTTCAACAAATGCCCTGGGAATAAGAAACAGCAAACTCTGCATCTGGCCAAATAAGCTGTGAAAAGGGAGATGTTCAGTGAGCTTCCTGACAAATCAAAATAGTAACAATTCTCTGAGCATAGGCCTCTAAAAAAATACCAAGTCCTGAATTGGTTGTGCCTGCTGTTTTTTTTTTTTTTTTTTTTTCTTCTCACAGCTGCCACAGTTGTGAAACTTGGTTTTCAAGGTAACCAGGGAAAGGGAGATGGGACTAGCACAATTTAAACTGTCAAATCTTCCTGTTGTTAATGAAACCTCAGGTGATTTTATTGAATAAATGCTCTTTGGATTATTATCAGTCTTTAGTTAATGTCCAGAGTTCTAAAAAAAAGTTGATATGATAATTTCTGCCAATGTTTTTACTGTTTTTATGGAGGAGCAGATTTTCAGAGGTTCTTACTCTACTATTTTGGAATTTCAATCCGCCAAGTCACAGTTTATCTCAGTTAAATTATTAATCTTCTTCTAAGTCTGCTTCAGCAAGAAAATTAATACAACCTGCCATTTAGCTTTGTGTGAGAATAACTAAGATGACATAGTACCTGTAAAGCAAATGTAACTATACACACTGAATACTCATGATACACTTTGCTTTTAACAGTAAGGTGTGTGTGTGTATGTGTGTGTGTGTGAGAGAGAGTGCGCGAGCGTGAGCGAGCAAGAGAGAGCGAGTATCTTAATTTAAGATAGTATAGTCATGAAATTTATACTTCAAAAGTAAAAAAGTATGACATCTGATGGTTATTAAGGCTGCTAGTTATAAAAAATACTTAGGACACTGTGACTGTAACTGCTTGGGGATAACATTTGGTTAGAGACTATATACGGTACAAGGCAAGTTCAGACTTGCTGAAATAAAAGCTCTGGGGCTAGAATTTATAGGAACAGCAATGTAAGAATTGGGATTGAGGGTGCTTTGCTAATGTAATAAAATCACAGTGTTTTATTAGATAGCAAGTAAGTAAAACTACTGGTCATTAGCCCTTAATTTTCCTTCCCCTCATACTTTACTGGCCATTCTCCATATCTTTATTTAAAAGGTAACTATCACTGTTAGTAAGCAGGACTGTAGTTCAGAGGTCATAACTCATTTTACATTCACTACTACCTTCTCATTACAAGATATCCTAACAGTCTTTGCTCTCGAATCTGGCCTTGGATCTGATCCTATGACGACATTAAACACTATCTAGAAGGGAATCTCTATTTTAAAATCTGCTTTAATGACAAGTATAACATGGTGCCAGAATCTGTCTCTACTATGATTCTGCCAATCACTGAAGCTCTTCTTAACTAATAGTGCATGAACTCCTTAAAGAAAAGATTACTACTGTGTTTAAACAGTCCACAATGTGAAGAAAATATGTGGGAGGACATTTTTTGAATTGAGTTGCATAATCTGGTTAAGTAGGACTAAGGTGCAGAGTAGGGTTATACTTTTCACTCTATCTTACCTGAATGCAGATAAAATAATACAGTTTCCCCTTAAAAATAAAACAGAATGTTTTATATTTTAAGATTTAAAAATATTTATAGACTAATATTACACATTAAAGTGCTAATTACATTTATGTTACACACTGTGAGATCTTCCAATCATGTGAATTTAAGGACATTCTTTGGTTCTAAAAGAAATTAAGAGAATATCAAAGAAATCAGACTGAGCTAAAATAAATCAAGTAGGGAGCTAAAATGAAATTTAAATTACAATGTCTACCAGGTAACATAAGACACCCCTGGAGAGGACTGCATATTGGGTTGGGTACTTTTTTTTCCCCCTCTCGTGAATTTAGCAGAAGAAACCCATTTATTTCACCTAAATAAATAACCTCCATGTTTTATAAGTAGGACTGAGATGGTTTAAGACAAATGATAGGGATAAAAGAATTAAAGTCAAACAAATTTTGGTACTTCAAATAGTTTATATACGCAGAAAATGACTGCAGAATTATTTATAAAGGTATTTTAACGACAAAGCTAACCCTTAATGACTCTCTAACCTCTAATCACAGAAAAGGTTCATCTATGGACAATAAGCAAGAAAAAAACCAGCAATGTGCAAGACAAACATAGCTCCACCATAGCTGATATGGGGCAGCCACCTATAATCCCAATAATTGGAAGGATGAGGTAGGAGGATTAGTACAAGTTCACTGACAGCCTGAACTACACAGTGAGTTCAAGGCCAGCCTGAACTATATAGTGAGACCCCATCTCAAAAAAACAAAAACAAAAAACCCCAACAAAACAAAAACAAAAGCAAACCAACCAACCACAACCACCACCACCACAACAAAAATTCTTTGTCAAAGGAAGCTCCTAAACAAAAGCAGTCATAAAGTTAAGATTTTGGAGCTGAAAGGAACGTCAGAAGTTCATTGGTCTGACTCTCAACAAATTAAGAATCAGAGAATACTGAGGCCCAGAGAGATTAAATAGTAAATACAAGCATACAAAGTAACTAGCAGTTTTGGGACTAAAACCCAGGTTTCAATTATCTAGAATTATCATTGCAACATGGTATTAATTTCCCAAATACCATTTATTTAGTAAAAAACAGAACAGTATTCCTAAAAACATTATGAGGAACATTCAGATGTATATGTATCAGATTTAATTAGAATTTTGTAAGCATAGTGATAGTGAGTCCAAGAGGAACTTTCATGGGAGGTTAAAATAAAATTACAAAGGTGATAATCTTTGTGTTTCTTTCACAGGATTGACTTTCCTTGGGGTAGCCTCTTCCCACACGAGCCAGTCTCGCACAAATGTTCAAGGAATATCACTCTTAACTCCTTCACCTTAAAGAAATAACCCTTTCTCTCAATAAACAAGCTATTTTAAACTCATAGTATCCTATTTCCAAAGAATTTTGGCTATTTATAGTCATCAAAATGAGCATTCAGCTGGGCTTGGTGGGGCACACCTATAATCCTAGCCCTCAGGAGTCTCAGGCAGGAAGATCACAGTGAATCTGAGGCCAGCCTGGGCTACACAGTGAGTTCAAGGCTGGCCTGAACTACAAAGTAAGGCTCTGTTTCAAAAAAACAAAAACAAAAACAAAACAAGCATTTATATCATCTTTTTTGGTCAAGGGAACCTGCACTAACACTTTCTCTGAAAGGAATCTGAAAGTCCTAATAAATAAAAAACTTTCCTGAGTTTAGCAAAAGTTTATTTTATGATCTTGTGGTATGTCAAAGTAATTTTCTTTCTCAGCTGGCTTATATGCCAATATTAAACAGTCTTAAGTCACTTCTCTAGTAAGTTTTACCCTCTTAATTTACATAATTACATTAATACTCTGATATTAGGGGAAATTCTAAACTATTTGGTTAGATGTAAGTTGTCTTAAGTGGGAAGCTCGTGATTAGAATTGAAGGCACAACTTGTTAGAACTGAGTCTTTAGGCCGTTATTTAACCTCTGTATATTTCAGTTTTCCCAAATGTAAAAGGGTATAACATTATGTAATGATCTCACACTATTATACAGATTAAGGTAGAGAATGTATATAAAGCAATTAAATGTCTGGTACAGAGTAAGAACTTGATAAATGTCAAATATTATTAAAGATAATATTATTTAACTTAAGATATAGACTTTAAAAAGGAAGCAGTGTGTAGAATTTCATCTTCCTCTTAAATTCTTTATGTTCCTTGTTTTCTTGGGTTTAGATGGAAAAATAATAAAGATTGGAAAAAATAATTGGGTTCAATTTATATACATCCACTATTTTTCTTAAAAAGAATCAGGATTGTAAAATTTTGGAGCCTTGCAAATGTGAGGCAAGTAAGTTTAACATTGAGACAAGTATTTATTTTGTGCCATAAGTATCCCCCACCAGTTATGAAGAGGATAGCTTTTAACAGTGGAGAGCACTGGAGAGACCCAAGTCCTAATTTCCATAGCTGCTCTTCCTTCCATTTAATCTTAAAGGAGTTCTTATTTTTACTACAGTTATATTTGGGTTCAGACTGAAAATGTAAGGTGATAGTTCCTTCAATTTTCAGCATCGAAAACATTAGCTCAGTTTTTGCAGAAATAAGTAAATTTCATTTCTCATTAATTAGCTTATATTAGTGGTAGGCAAGATCTAGTAAGCAAAGAAATGGCCGTCTAGGGAAACTAGGCATTAAAGGAAGTTTCTGCTGAATTTGAAAAGCCTGACACCATGCCATTGGGAGTTTTCTGTCCAAGTCTGGTAGGCACAGTGTGATATATCAAGCTTTCATTGAGCAAATACTCACTGAGTACGAACTCTGCAATACAACGGGAGATCTGGAGAAGAACACAGACTTGAGCCCTGTATTTCAAGAAGACAAGATGCCTAACCATAGAAGGCTTAAAAGAACAATATAGTAACTACATAGTAGGATGTGAACTAATGTCCAGGGAACTGTACAGCCTTATGGGACTAGAAAACTGGAGATAAGCACTCTATCCACAGGCCTGGTGTTCTTGTAACTTTCAGCAAGTTATGTCACATCTTTAGGTGTTCTACACTATTTTAACACACAAAATATTCCCACTGGGATGTAGCTCAGCAGCACAGTACCTGCATGGCAAGTATGAGGTCCCGAGTTCAATTCCTGGTACAAAAAAAAAAAGTGTACACAAAATATCCCTAAAAGTAACTTAGCAATTTACATTTAAAATGTACCTAAATTTGTCAATGAGTTTTGACAACTCATAATTGAGACGCCTGCATACATTTGTTAAGGAAAAAAAATTGGGGGGGGGGGTACTGGAGCTCGAACTCACAACCTCATGCTTGCCCGACAGACACTTGTACCACTAAGCTATATCCCTGGCCTCCTTGTTAAGAAAATTTCAAGGCAAGATGGGAAATACTTGTAAATGTCAGATGATAGACTTGTCAGATAATCTAAAGAATTCTTAAACTCGGGCCGGGGATTTAGCTCAGTGGCATAAACACCTGCCTGGCAAGTGCGAGGTCATGAGTTCGATCCCTGGCACAAAAAAAAAAAAAAAATTCTTTAAATAATATGGCAACTTGATTTTATAAATAGTCAAAAATTTAAATAGACTAAAAGTGGCAAGTAAGTACATGAATAAATGTCCACATCATTAGACATTTGGGAAGCCATAAGAAGAGACCTCTGTATACTCCCCGCCATACAACTTTAGAATGGTTAAAACTAAAAAAGTCTGCTAATACCAAGTATTGATGAATATAGTAACAGAATTTTCATATTTGTTGATGGGAACACAAAATGATACAGCCACTTTAGAAAGCAGTTCAATAACTGCTTATAGATTTAAACATACTCAATCTATGATGAAGCATTTTCACTTCTAGGCTTAATAAAGGAACAATGAAAACATGTAACTACCCAAAGACTTATCCACAAATGGTAATAGCAATCTTATTCATAATACCAGTGTATGATTACATTATATAAAATTATGGGCAAAAGTATACTGATAGAAAGCAGATCCATCTTGGGAGCTTTGAGGAGGGCACTGACTGCAAAGGAGTCTGTGGGACAAGGTCACCAGGGTAATAAATGCTCATTTCCAAAACTCTTTAACAGATGTCCAATGGCTCATTGGCAAAAAAATGCCAAGGGATATTCAACTGTCCTTATTATGTCTGGACAGTTAACTAAAAACCATATTGCCTCAACTATTTATAGGTCAAAAATATATTTAAAAGTCCTTATGCCTATTTTCACTTTATACCTATGTACACTTGGAAAGCCTCAAAACCACCAAGATCAATACAAAGTACAATTCTTAGAAAATCAGTTAATAAAAATTACACAAAATATCACTAATGAGTTCTTCAGGTGTTTTCCCAAGGTTCTTCTCTTCTCATTCTATAGTCTTTCTAGGCAATTTCATGTTTGTTGACTTAATCACCTAGAAGCCACTGACTCACTTAAAGGAAGATAGTTCTTTAAACTCCAGATACCTACCTGCAGTTTACTTAATATTTCTACTTAGATGCCTCACATGCAACTCAAAACAAAATAAACTTACTCTCCTTCTCAACCTTCCAGTGACCTCAACAGCAGCACTGTACATCCAGCTGCTTCACCCAGTTATTCTTAATGCTTTCCTCCTCACAGCTCTCTACTCCAAAATTACTAAGCCAAGCAGAATGTAGGTCCTAAACAAGTTTATCCTCTACTCTCTATCTCCCCATCAACATCTCAGTTCATGTTAATTCTTAGCACTAAATTTTTGTCCCTCCCAATCTCTCCTTCAACATACTTCATAGTAACTTTTTATTTTTTTTAAATTTTTGGTACTGGGAATCAAACTTTGACCTTGTACTTGCCAGGCAGGTGCTATGCTGCTGAGTTATAACCCCCATTCATTACACAGTAACTTTTTTTTTGGTACCGGGGATTGAACTCATGACCACACGCTTGCAAGGCAGGCACTTATGCCACTGACCTAAATCCCTGGCTGAAAGTGCATAGTAATTTTTTAAAAGTGTGTGATTTCTGTTACACTGTCTTAAACCCTTTAATGGTTTCCTGTTACTCTCAGATCAAAATCTCTATTATGGCCTACATGTGTGTTTCTTTTGCTGTATCTCTTTTCCCTCTCTAACCCTTTCTCCAATTTTTTTTTCTTTCTTTTTGGAGACAGGTTTCTTTATGTAGTTCAGGCTGACCTTGAACTCACTATGTAACCCAGGCTGGCCTCAAACCTGCTGCCATCCTCAGCCACCAGAGTGCTAGAATTACAGAGATGCACCACCATGCGTGGTTGTCTGCCCCCTTCTCTATACAAGTTAATACCGCTGGCTTTCTTAGATTTCTAAATGTACCAAACTCTCCCAGTTCAAGGCCTTGACATGTTATTCCTTAAGCATGAAGTTCCATTTCCTCCTAAATAACCCCCATACTTCCTATCATTCTTGAAGTATTATTTTCCTAGGGAAGACTTCTTGTAATAGGCTCCCATTAAACCATATTTCTTTTATAGTACTTATGATAATCATAGTTTCATTATTTATCTGTTTCTTTTACTGCTAGACTATAAGCTGAGAGTGTAGTTAGCATCTATATTTACTAAAATATGTGTAATTCCTAGCATAGTGCTCAACACACGAAGTCCTTGTAAATATTAAATGGAACTTTTAGTCTGCTTTGCATAATTTTTGTACCTAGCTGAGCACAGTGGCACATGCCTGTAATCCCAATTACTCAGGAGGCTGAGGCGGGAATATCATACATTCAAAGCCAGCCTGGACATCTTAATAAGACCTTGTTTCAAAATAAAATGATAAAGTTCCCTAAAGGGAACTTTTGCCCTCAGTCCTCAGAAATTGATTTAATGTTACTGTAAAAAGTTTCAGGAAGTGAGTTCACTTTTTTCTGTTGTTCTACCATGTGATTATGTAACATTCTCTCTGGAGGGCTGGCATTAAGGCACCATCTTTGGATATAGAGACTGCTCCAAACCTGCTCATGCCTTGGTCTTGGACTTTCCAGGTTCTAGAAATCTGGGAAATAAATTTCTACTCAGATATTCTGTTAACACCTCACAAAACAGACTAACACATAACATTTGATCATATTCTTCTCTAAAGAGAGCCAAGAAAATTTAAGAAATATATTTAAAAATTAGGAAAAAATTAGGAAATACTTATTTTTCATTTTAACAAAGAGGGTTTTAAGGGGTTTGTTTTTGGTATTGGGACTTGAGTTTGAGTTAAAGGTCTTTGCGCTGAACTACATTATCAAGACTTTAAAAAAAAAACTTAAAAATATTTTTTTCAAAATTCAAAACAATTTTTTTTTTTTAAATTTTGAGAAAGGGTCTCACTAAATTATCCCAGCAAGACTCAAACCTGCAATCATCCTGCCTCAGCATGCCAAAATGCTGAGATTACAGGCTTGCCCCATTGTACCAGGTGAGAAAGGGAAAATTTAAATGATAGCTTTTCTAGGCCACTGACACTATTAGTTAATTAACTTTCTGAGAGAAAGGGAAATAGAAAACTGCAGAAATGAGAATCTCAATAAGGGAGTAAAACAAGTAATATTTTATTGGTATGTCCCAATAATAATTATGAATCCTGATAATGTCTTCATTTACTTTACAGAATAATGATGTTCCTAGAATAGATTCAGAAAAGCACTTTTCACATGGCCGGCCAATTATCTGATATGTGTCTGAGGGAATATGCTGGTTCTTAATAGACTAAGTTAATTCCTAGGACAGTGAAGTATAAATACAGACAGACCAAAGAGAATAAATTTCTTTTTCTTGCTTGTGAAATAAGAGGAAAAAGTAACAATAGATCTGAAGAAAAAGGAAAGGGATCCCTACAGAATTAATAATTAATGCCTGAGTTTATGCCTCAGCAGCAGATGCTAATGTAACTAGGTCCCAGAAAATGGGCTTTATTTGTGAAAGTAAAGGTTTTAGAAATGGGTCTAGACAAGTCCACTTCCCAAGAAAGGCCACTTGGGCAAAGCAACATAGGCTTAGTTTTGATACCTCTATAAAAACAGAAATACTATCTCTGTTTTCTTTTCATTGTTGTTTAATTTCATGGAAAAAGATAAAATAAAATTTCGTAACAAAGTAACAGGAGAATAATAATAGTTACTACATTGCATATTGTTATCTTTAAAGTAGTTGCTCAGAGTATAAAATATAGGCACAAAAATTTCTCCAATCAATTAGCATAAACCTTCCATTACAATGAACAAGAGACACTAACAGACTTGCATTATTTTTCCTTTTCCCTTTGGTCCTTTCTCCTTGCCCCCATCCTAGTTCCTTTTCCTTTTTGAACAATTTCTTTCCATTTCACAATACATATTGCATTTTAGACCTTAATTATTTTTTCAATTTCTCACACAAAGGGCGACAATATGTTTAGATGAGTCTGATTTATTGTTTATGAGATCACATTCCTAAGTGTTCATAATCTGTTCCACTCATCCAAGTTGCATCCATTTACCTATAAAAATCTCAAGTTTATCCTTTATGGCTGAGTAGTACTCTATTGTATAAAAAGATCCTTTTTATCCATTCCTCAGTTGATGAGCATTCGGGTTGTTTTCAAGCTATTACAAATTGTGCTGCTATAAACATGGGTGCACATATATCATTGTGCTATGATGATTTTAATTTTCTGGAAGATATCCAGAAAAGGAAATAAATGGGTCAAACAGGACCTCTCATCCTAGTTTCCTGAGGAATCTCCACACTGATTTCTACAGTAGTTGTTCCAGTCTACATTCCCACCAACAGTGAATGGCTCCTTTTCCTCACAGCCACTCCAGCATTTGTTATTGGTTGATTTCTTGACAGCCATTCTTTCTGAGGTGAGATGTAATCTTAGTGTTGCTTTAATTAGCATCTCTCAAATGATTAATGATTTTGAACATTTTCATATATTTGCCATTTGTATTTCTTCATCTGAGAAGTGTACATCCATCTCAGATGCCCATTTTTTGGTTTGTGTCTTTGGGGGGGGTTATTTTTTATATATTTTAGATATGTCTATTGTCTGAGGGACAACTGGGTACAATTTTTTCTGTGGCTTATCTTTTCACTCTGTGATTTCTTTTGTTGTGCAAAAGTTTTTTTAATAGGGTTAGAGCCCATTTGTTGATTCTTTGTAGTGTTTCTCACATGGTCTGGGTTTTTTGTTCATGAACTCTCTGCCTACTATTTCTCTCTTCTAGTACATTTGGTGTTTCTGTTTTAATATTTAGATCTTTCACCAATTTTGACTTCAGTTTATGCCTGGTGATAGACATGGGTCTGGTTTTAGACTTTATCATGTAGAGAACCAGTTTATTCAGCCCTATTTATTAAAGAGACCTTTTTTTTTTTTTTGAAGTGAACATATTTGGCCCCTTTGTAGTTGTGGCTCTATCTTCTAATCTATTCCAGTGATCCTCAGGTCTGTTATTTATTTATTTATTTATTTTTTTTGCTAGTACCATATTGATTTTTATCACAGTAGCTTTGTAGTATAATTTCAAGTCAGGGATTGTGATGCTTCCTGCCTTGCCTTTGTTACCCAGAATTGCTTTTGCTATTCTAGATTCCCTCTGCTTCAAAATGAATTTTAGAAATGTTTAGAAATGTTCTCTAGTTCTGTGAGGTATGCTAATAGTATTTCAATTGGGATTGCATTAAATCTGTGTAGCAATTTTGGGAGTACAGCCATTTTCACTATGTTGGTTCTTCTTATCCTTAGCAGAGTATTTTTCCATTTTGATAACTGATCCTCTTCAGTCTTTTCTCATAGTACTGTAATTTTCAATACATAGCTTTTACTTCCTTTGTTACATTGATTCCTAAGTATTTCTTTTTTTTTCTTTTCTTTTGGATTCTATTATGAAAGGTATAGTTTCCCTAATTTCTCTCTGAGTTTGTTGTTTGTACACAGGAATGCTATTGATTTCTGAGTGTTGGTCGAATTTTTGGGGTCTTCTACATAGAATTACCTCTAGTTTTATTTATTTATTTTTATTTTTTTTGGTAGCAGGGATTGAACTCATGACCTCATCTTTGTCAGGCAGGCACTTATGCCACTGAGCTAAATCCCTGGCTACCTCTAGTTTTAAAACAATCAGTTCCTTTATGTCTACTGAGAGTAGAGAAATAGCTTCAAGATTTGTTCAAATAGCTTCAAGATTTTGGTAATATCCAACTTCATGATCTGTCATATTCAAACCAATAGCCTAAATTCTCTTCCTGTAAAGATTAGCCAAAGAGGCAAATAAGATAATTGTGATGGAAAGTAATTTCTTCTCTACTCTAAAGCATAAGGATCAAAGTTACTAAAATTCTCAACTTCTATATGAACAGTACCTAAGGATCCGGCTTCTATTTATTACAAGGCCTTATAAAGAACAGGAATTTGGTGACGTGAGCCCAAAGGGTCACTCTTTTACCAGAAATGTATTTGCATTAAATACTACAGACTCCCAGGTGTAGTGGTGCACACTTGTTATCCCAGCATTTGGAAGGCTGAGACATGTTAAACATACCATGAATTTAAGGTCAGCATGGACTACAAACTGAGTTCAAGGCCAGTCTGAACTACTAAACAAGAACCTGTCTCAAAAACAAAACAAGATAAAGAAAATTTCCCGAGATTGCAAGATGGCTAACTGAGTGGCGGCACTATAAGAGAGCTTCTCTGAGGAAAAAAAAAAAAACAACTCAGATGCTGGAATCTGGCAAAATGGAGAAAGCCAAACAAAAGGAGAGGAGTTCTCATGACCCAGGAAGAAACTGAGGAAAAAGAAAAAAGAAAAAAAAAGAAAGAAGAAAAAGAAACATGGTCAGAGGGCTGGAACTGGGCAAGCCCCAATTGCTGTACTGGCAAGTCTTAAATTCAGGTGACTCAGGATCAAGCTGAGATCGCGGCCCTGCCGAGAGCGGGGGTTGGTGAGCTCCAGACCCTCGGCTGGGGGAGGCCCTGAAATGGGGAGTGGAAAGAGCCAGTCGAGCTGCACAAACTTTGGTGAGTGTTGGGAACTGGAATCCCCAAACCAGGAGGACTGGTTGGGCGACATTTTGGAGTTGGGCAGGGCCGGCTTGAATTGGGGCCCTAGACAGCTTCTGCTGATGACTCCTAGTCCAAAGCAGATTGGTGGGATCTGCTCAGGCTGGGCCACACCCCTGGTTGAAACCCAATAGCCAGGGAGGAGGCTTTCCTGGGCCAGTGGGGAGGCTTTCCTGGGCCAGTGGCATCCCCAGGGAACACACAAACCTGTTGAAGCATTAACTAGTTGACTGGCATAGGGGGAGGAGCCAGCTCTCAGCCTGCAACTCACAGATCCACTGCAGACTGAGGGGCGGTACTTCCCTAGCAAGTGTACTGCAGAAAAACTGTAAGCAAAACGAAAGGCCCAGAGACCTCCACCACCCACCCGTCTGAAGGGGGCCGAAAACATGACAAGACAGAGAAAGAGCAAAAGGTCCCCAACTGCAGAAACAGGGAAAGTGAGTTCAACAGAGGTAAATGCAGAGGAGGTTGAGAGCAGCAAACCTGTAATGTCAGAGACAGCCTCATCGGAAATAAAGAAATACATCCGTGACCTCATTGTCAAATTTAAAGCTGAAATTCTAACTCAGGTGAAGCAAGATATAAGAAGACTAATAAAAGAAGTCCTGGGTAATCCTCAAGTAGGCACAAATGAAAGAATAGAGGAACCCAGAGAAAGGAGAGAAGCCTTTGATGAAGAATATAAACAAAACCTAAAATACATGAAACAGATCCAAAGAGAATATCAGGAAATTAAAAACTCCATTGAAAGCTGGCAAAACCTTTTAACAGAAACTAAAGACAAACTTTCAAAACTTGAAGATAGATTTGCAAAGTATGATCATGAAAGGAAGGATCTCTTAAAAATAACAAGGAACCAGGAAGCAACGATACAAAGGATAGACGATGACAAGAGGATTTATAACCTAAGAATAAAATATATGAATGAAGATGCAGCAATAAATACAAATGAAATAAAAAGTCTATTCACAGAAATAATTAAGGAAAACTTCCCAAACATAGGTAACGGAAGTGAAATTCAGATAAATGAGCCATATAGAACTCCAGCCAGCTACAATCCAAACAGATCTACACCCAGACATATAATAATCAGGATTCCAGAAATCCATCACAAGAACAGAATATTAAAAGCGGTCAGAGAAAAGAAACAGATTACCTATAAAGGAAAACTCATCAAAATCACAGCAGACTTCTCAATGCAAACCATCAAATCACGAAGAGCTTGGAGTGAAATATTCCAAGCCCTGAAAGAAAATAACCTCCAACCCAGAATGATGTACCCTGCAAAACTGTCTCTCAAAATTAATGGAGACACAAGATATTTCCATGACAAAGAGGAACTGTGGGAGTTTGTGACCACCAATCCAACCCTGCAAAGAATACTGAAGGACATTCTAGAGAGAGAAGAAAATCACCAGGGTTCCAGGAATAATGGCAGAAAGGCCTCAAAGAAAGGGGCAGACAGTGGAATGAAGGAGAAAAGTAAACAAACAACAACAGAAAAATAGCATGGCAGAGATAAAACAGAGAAGACTGGTTATATCACTGTTTTATCTTGACCGATTTTATTTGAATCTGGTATGCTTGAGAGTGTCAAGTCTGAGAGTAGGGGCAACTACTCTGAAGATGACAGGATTCAATAAGATACCCATTCTGGTTTGATTGTTAACTGCCTCTGAAGTCCTATAATGTCTCCAATGTTTAGATTTTATTAATAATGTAAAGCAATGCTATGTTTATAGTATATTTGACAATATAGACAATTTTATTGAAAATAACTAGAGACATAATAGTGACTACTGTAGATCACCTAATGTTGTGTTTTTGTATGTTCTTTTCATTTCGTGTTTCTCTAGGAATTTGTATTGCTGACTTGTTTTGATTTATTTCTCCCTCTAATACAGAAAGGCTAGGTATATGTGCAGAGACTTATACATGTGCAGAACTTCTAAGTAGTTTATGAGAATGGATTATAGTTATTGTAAGGGGGAAAAAAGGAAAAGAGAATATTCTAAAGGATATAACTGCATGTATGTTTGAGTGTGTGGAATTAACAACCATGTTGCTAAAGTTTTAGTTGGATGGATGAGCAAAACTGACTGCAGTCTCACTGTTTGGATGTCCACTTTGTGGACTTTAGTTTTGTAACTTGAACAGCTGCATCTAAGAGAAAAGTATATAATTATCAACTAGTGATTATTATTTGTTACTATTTTTTTGTTGTTTTATTTTGTTTTTGAGATTTTGTATTGTTTCTACCCTCTTTCCGTTTCAAAATTTTTTCTTTAAATAAAACAATTTTTTAAAAAAAAGCAAGAGGAGGAAAAGAAAGTGCTCTAAAAGAGATAACTGTATGTAAACTTAAGTGTGTAGGATTGATAACCATGTTACTAAGTTTTTGTTGGATTGGTGAATAGAACTGTTTGCAGCCTCACTGTTTGAATGTCCACTTTGTATGCTTTAATTTTGCAACTGGAACAACTATATCCAAGAAGACAATATGTAATGTATCAAATAGTGATTTCTTACTGTTTATTTTTTTTGAAATTCTGTATTGTTTCTACCCTTTTTTTCTGTTTTGCTTCCTCCCTCTTTAAAAAAAAAAAAAAAAACAAGAGAAATAAACAAACAAAAATAAAGACTATGGACTGTCCTGGAAAAAATTTACTCTAGTGGAATTAAAGGTTTAGGGAGCAAATTTAACATGGTAATAAAGACTTAATCATTTGTCATAGAACAGGAATGGTTATGAGCTAGTGGCAATACTGCTGTGGTGCTGCTCCAGTCAAGGTATAACATAAAATGGAAATTATTCTCCCAATCAGTACAAAATAAGGCAGTTAACTTCAGCACCCCAATATCTGCAGGATAACAGTATATTAACATTTAACCTAGAGGAAGCAGTAGTGGTAGCACCAGTGGAAGCAACAGTAGTAACTAGTGATACTGACTGAGGTGACCAGCAGATGCTATGCTACAGAGAAGAAATAATATTAATCCCCAGTGGTATTCACTGGCACTACAGCATTGTAAGATGCTTTTCAGATGCTGATCAAACTTGTTCTCCCTTAAAAAGCAACTGAGAGAAAGCATGACTTTCCAGTAGACTATGGGTTTGTATTAGTAAAGAAATTCATGAGTTAGCTAGATACAGGTTACACTTACAGAGTTTTAATACCAGAAATAAACATACAAGGAAAAAAGTTCTTTATAAAAGATGGAACACTTGTGGGCCAGGGGTACAGCATAGCACTTGCCTGGCAAGCACAAGGTTCTGAGTTCAATTTCTGGTACCAAAAAAAAAAAAGATGGAACACTTAAAAATAAATTATTTTAACATGTTTAAATAATTTTAAATAATATGATCCAAATTATTCCCCTAAAAAGAAAATATGGAAAACATTATTTGTATATGGTACAAATGCTGATTTCTGCTTCTTATAGGCAGGCCTGAAATGTCTTTGTAAGATATATAATATTCAAATTGCACAGTCTAATGTAAGTATAATGACTGTTTTTTAATAGTTGAGATATGAAGGAACTAAGAAAGGAGAATTTTGTCCCATCAAAAGAGGTTATAAAACACTTGACCAAAAATTCCTGGGATTGCTCAATAAGTGGTATAAAAGAAGCTTGGTGAGGTTTTAGACAAGGGCTAAGAGTAGAATATCACCTATCTGCAATGAATGTATTGTATTCTATCAAATTTAACCTTTAAGAAAAAATTGGCAATGAGAGGTGAAGTACCTATTTTAAAAAATGTATCTTTTCATTTCATGTATGGTCTAGCAAAACCTACAAAGTCACCAAGTGTGTTGGTTACTTTTCTCTCAGTGCTGAGATGAAATACTCGACACCCAACGTTAAGGAAAGAACAGTTTATCTAGCTCACAGTTTGTGGAGGTTTCAGTCAATACTCAGCTGGCTCCAATGCAGAGTGGCACATGGCAGAGGAACAACAGTTCATGGTGGTAGAAGATAGTAAAGGCAACACTAGCAAAAAGGGAGGAGCACAGAGAAAAGACTTTTTCTGTCCCTTATATTGTATGTAGGCTACCCATTCTAGGGTGGATGTAGCACCCACACGCATAATCTCAGCACTGGACCATGAATCAACCACAATAAAATTTGGTTTATGAAGATTAATAACCCCAAGAATGCCTGAGTCTTTGAGGGGACTTCAGACACAAATCACAACACCACTATTAGAAACGATACTAGAATTTCTCCAGTCATTGCTCAGACATGATAAATTACTTGCCTTTCTTTCTTCTTTGCACATACTTTTTAAATTCCTTCTTCTATGCATACACATTTGAAACTAAAATTTGAGGGCTGGAGATTTGGCTCAGTGACATAAGTACCTGTGTCGCAAGTACAAGGTTCATGAGTTCAATCCCTGGTACCCCCAAAATAAATAAGTAAAATAAACAAAATAAATAAAAATAAGGAGCTTCCTAAAAAGCCCACTATATGGATGTACTATGACATATTAAAAAAAAAAAAAGAAACTAAAATTTGACATATGTACTTATGCTTTTGCTACAAATATTCAAAAGGTACAATAAGGTATAATGTAGCATGATAAATACATTTCCTACCAATACCTGGCCTCCAACTCAACTGCCCAGCTCTCTTCCCTGAGGCAGCAACTACTATTACCTATTTCTCATTTATCTTTTCAGGAGGCATAAATGTTTGTATATGCATGCACACATGTATCTCTTGTTTTGAAAGACACATGGTCATGATGTACTTTGTAATTTTTTCTATCTTGCTTTCCAAAATGTATCCATTGCAATCACATGACAGTTTAAGAAAAATACTATTTTTTTTAACATTCTTGTACTCTTTCTAAAATTCCTTTGTCTTATGAGGTAATCAAGCATCTTGACTTTGTACTTATTAGTTCCTTTGTTTATAGTTTTAGTGTAATTGTTCTCCAAGTAACATGTTAAATTCTGTGTTTGAATTTTATATAAACAGAATCTGACTATATATATTCTACAACTTGCTTTTCTTGCTCAACATGTTTATTGAGGTTCATTAAATTGCTGCATTGAACTGTAATTTATTCATTTTCTGTGTTATATAAAATTAAATCATTCTACTCTTCATGTATGAATTTTTAGTAGGTTGTTGCTTATTTTCTTGATTATAATATTTTTTATAGAAAAAAATAAGCTAGAGTTTTTCTAGAATCTGCTTACAAAACTGCTAGGTAAGACACATATTTATCTTTAAATTTACTAGGTATACCAAATTGTTCTCCAAGGGGATTGTACCAATTCTCTTTTTGCCAGCAGTATGTAAGTGTTCCAGTTGCTCTTTATTCTTGCCAACATCTGATATTGTCTTTACCTTGCTGTTTTTAACTATTATGGAAAACCTTACATATTAGTACTTGTAGAGTTCCTACCCTTTTTAAAATGACTTCATTGTATTCTAGCATATAGATATACCATATACATAGCTTACTAATGAAGCAACTTTAGTATTTCCCTTTACTAGATTATTAACCCAGTTTATTATTTCAAACAATATTACAAAAGGCAGATAACTTTGTTAAAAATTTCATTTCATACATGAAAGTACACCTGAATAAATTTCTAGAAATAAAATTTCTAATTTAAAGAGTACATGCATTTAAAATGTTAATAGATACTTAATTATTCTCCATGAATGTGACATTAATTTAATCCTTGTATATCTTCACCAATACAATACTTATCAATATAATACTTATCAAATTTTTTGATCCCTGCCAATATGAGAAAAATAGTATATCATTGAAGTTTTAATTTACATTTATATCACCAGAGAGGCTCAACAACTTAAAGGTGATTTGTATAAACTTTACCCATTTGTTCATATTCTTGTTTTGAGTTGTTGGTAATTTTTAAAATTAGAGAACAAGAGCATTCTTTAATCATTTATCCTTGATTTGAGCTACAGTTATTTTATCTTTGTCAGTTTTCTTTTATTTATGATAGACTCTTTGTATTATTATTACTATTATTAGTAAGATGTTGGGGATAAAACTTAGCAATCAGGTACGTTAAGCAGGCACATTTTACACCTGAGATACCCATCATTAGTCACTAGAAAATTTTTTTTTATGTAAAGCCAAATTTAACAACAATTTTTTTTATGGTTTCTAGATTTTGTATCTGACTTTTACAAGGATCTATTCTCATTCCACTATTAAATTGCTTGTGCTCTGCTCTAGGTCTTTTTTTCTGTGCATATATTAAATATAGCAATTAGACTGGACTGTGTTAAGAAAATAAGTTCTTGATTTTAGTTTTCTCTAAGCAGGACTTCTTAACATTAACACTACATTTTGGATCAAATAAATTCTTTGTTGGGCTGTCCTGTGCACTGTAGGAGGTCTCTAACCATTACAAGCTAGTAAGCTTTTTACCCTAACAGCTGAAACAAGGAAAAACATCCTGAAACACAGACAAATCTTCCAGAGACATGACTGGCTAAAAATGCTTCAATTGAGAAGTCTTCTCTAAAGATTAGGTTTACCTTCAGTATTTTCTTTTAATCAAGGAGATGATCAGTCCTAAAAAGGAACATCCAATTACATTTAACCAAAAAAGGTGTTTCTCATATAGTGGGTCTATTTTCTTTTGAAGATTTATATTTTACGTTACCGAGTAAATATCTGGAGTTGATACTTCTGCATAGGTCTATCTAGTTTTGTACTAGCTTAAGTGAACTATTACCCTATGTCCAATGGAACCATGAAGTATGCAGCTTAAGGACCACAATGCAGAATGCTGATAAGGGGCACTCAAGCAGAATCTAATTCATTTCACTTCACTTATTCTTGCTTAAAGAGGGGTTTTGTTTTTAATTTCCAAAGTTAAAGTCACTGTTATAAAATGATACTTCCCCAAAGTGCTTATTTCCTAAGAACAGTACTTCAACCACAAAACATATGCAGTTACTATAATAAAAAGGTGAAAATGGCACAAGAATAGATACATATAAACTAATACAGAATCAAACAGCTAAAAATAGGACAAGAATACATAAAATAGCATTACAAATAAGTGGAAAGAATGGATTATTTAGTAAACTATTTTGGATAATCGGGTTATTATTTAGAAAGAATTAAAGATAGATTCCTACTTACTGGAATGCACCAAAATGAAATGACAGATGAATTAACATTAAGAATTAAAATGGTAAGATAAAAAGAAAGGAAAATATTTTAGTTGTTTGTGTGATTTTAGGAATGGAGAAACCTCTGTGTATACATACAAAGTCAGACTTAAAGATCCTAGTTAAAATATAAATAAAAAATACTCTTGGCACAATATACATGAAAAGGTAATAGTCTAAAAATAAGTTCAAATCAACATGAAATGAAATACCAAACTTTAAAAATCAACAAACGATATGAAATAACTCTTATTATAAAATAGAATTTGGAATATCAAAATATATATTTTTTAAAAGCTCATTCTAGTATCAAAGAAAAGCAGATCAAAACAAGATTTCACTTTTTTGACGATCAACTTGGAAAAACCTAAAACAAACAAACAAAAACAGGTTGAGGCATGCAGTAAAACACTCTCCTACAGGAACATAAATCTTTATATGTATGTAGTCTGCAGGACAATTAGGCAACATACTAAAAGCTTTCAAAATGTTCATGTCCTCCAACCCCAATATATGTAGGAACTCAGAAGTTGGTAAAGATGACATTTTGAACTATCAGAAAAAAACGGACTTGTTAATCACTGTGGTCAGGAAAGAATAAGGATATATATTTTGATTATTTCTTTCAAGTTATGGGCAAAAAATTCAAAATGCTTTACAAAGGTAAGTGTGAAAAGGAGAACTATGAACTTAAAACAGGAAAATCCTCTTAAACTAAGACACAAAACCCTGAACCTAAAAAGAAACAAAATTTATTCATAAAATTTTTAACGTCTTTGTCAAAAGACATTATATTGAAACATACATCTGAAAACCAACGTTATAAGACTGAAGAAAATATTTACAACTATACAACAATTTAATATCTAGAATATATGATTAGGTATTAAACATCAATAAGAAAATAAAGTCTCAAATATACAAAAGAAGATAAAGTATAAGTGGCCAATAATATGAAAGATGGGGGCTGAGGATTTAGCTCAGCGGCATAAGTGCCTGCCTTGCAAGCATGCAGTCGTGAGTTTGATCCCTGGTACCGATTTAAAAAAAAAAAAAAAAAGGTCAACCTAATAATAAATACAAATTAAGACAAGATAGTACTTTTGTGGCCATAAAACTGGAAAAAGCTATAAAGCCTTATACTGCCCAGTAGTGGAAAACGAATATACTGTTGGAAAGGTGGGAAGAAAAATTAATGTGGCCATCTAGGAGAGCAATCAGAGGTGGTAGTGGTAATGATGATGATGATGATAATGATGACAGCAGCAGCAACGTCAATTAACACTTACTCAGTGCTAACGTGTCCTAAGTATGATTTTGAATCCTTTAGATTTATTAGCTCATTTCATCTCCCTATAACCCTATGAGGTAAGTACTATTATTTTTCCAGTTCACAGATAAAGAACCTAAGGCACACAGGTACTGAGTAACATCTTACACAAAGATGTTGGATCCAGGCAGATTGGCTCAAGAATCTGGCATTATCTGCCATGTTATACTACCTACTGCCATGGCCACCATGGAGGTATACTACTTAGCTTTTCAGTTATGACATCTTAATAGTTCATTTCTTAAAGATATAGATGGCCTCTATCTGTTAGTAGTGGGGTACATCCTTCAGGTTTACTTCATCTTTTCACACAGCCCCTAGTTAATAACTGAACAAGAGAAAGTACTACTGCCTAAACATTTCCACCCAATACTGTACTATTCCTGTACAAGCTGTCATGGCTTCAGTGTGTCCACTAAGTCAGTTGAGATTGTTAGATCTAAAATACTGTCTGACCACTTTTCCTGCCCTACAGCTTGTGGTCTCCTGTTTTTCACAGGATTTAATGCTCATGAACAGCTTGATGTCCCAACTCCATCCCAGAATCAGCTTTCCAAAAGAACTGATACAACTGCACTCTTCTTGTTCTTTTTAAAAATATTTTTCTTAGGTTGGGGGTTTAGCTCAGTGGCATAAATGCCTGCTTGGCAAACGTGCAGTCGTGAGTTCAATCTCTGGCACAAAAAAGAAAAAAAAAATTTAATACTGCTTGTAATCACAGGGATTTATTAGGGGCCAGAGATTTAGCTCAGTGGCATAAGCACCTGCCTGGCAAGCGCGAGGTCATGAGTTTGATCCCCGGTACCGCAAAAAAAAAAAAAAAAAAAAAAAAATTTCTTCCTTTTCTTTCAGTTGCCTTTCTAATGACATCTAAAATGCACATACCTTTCTGCTTAGCAATTTCATCTTTACAAATGTAATACTGGGATAACCATCATATCTAGAAAAATAGGCACAAAGATGTTCTCTGCATTGTCACATGTAATAGTGAGAAACCTGCTTGCAAGGAGAAGAATGGTTAAATAAATTATGATGCATGAAGAATATAGAGTACTACAAGAATGAGGTTATTAATGAGGTAGGATCTCTAAGACATTGTGAGGGGGAAAAAGCAAGTAGCATGACATTCATGCATAGGAAAATGTGAGTGGTTACTTTTGGAAGAGAAAAATAGAGGGGATCTGGGAAAATAAGGGCAGCAACAAACCCTGTATTTTTTTTTTTCTCTTCATTTTAAAATTTAGAATGCATTCATATATAATAGATTCTCATTACTTGAGGATTGCATATTTCAAGTATGTCTACTCACTAAATTTATTTTAAAACAGCAAATCAACAGTTTTTGTACTTTTGTGGTCATTTGAGGATGTAACATATGTAGAGTTACCTGATACATATTCTCAGCTAAAGTTGAAGTCTTTTTTTTTCATTGTGATCCTTATGTCATTATTTTTTAAAATCATCTGATAATTGTCAGTTTTCGTAATCTACTGAACTACTGCTGCTCCTGATAAAACCTTCTGCTCATGAAACATGCAGGAGTTCTCCAAGGCAAAGAGCGTTTAAGATTGTCCCCTAGATGTTCTACTACGTCCTGCCCATATTTATAACTGTTCACAATCTTTTCCAATTCTATTCAGTTGAGCATTCAGACTCATTTGTGAATTAAAAGTTATTCCATTTGGTCAACAATTTACCTTGTACAAAGTATACATTTTTTGATGATATATTTAAAAGTACAGTAAATATTTCTGATTTGCTCTAAACTTTAATATTAATTTAAAGCTTATATTCTTTAATTTCACAATAAAGAGAAAAGGACATACTTGAAATGATTAATTCTTAAAATTAAATGCAGCTGTAATTTGGGTAACTAAATTATAGACAGCTGAACTTTCCAACCACTATCTCCAACCAGCTTTTATTTAAATACTGTAAACATGAAAAAAATAAGAAGGGCCGGGGGATTTAGCTCAGTGGCATATGTGCCTGCCTTGCAAGCATGCAGTCATGAGTTCGATCCCTGGTACCAAAAAAAAAAAAGGTAAAAATATTTCCTTATTTTTACCAGGGGCGGCGGGGGAGCAGATACTAAAACAAAACAAAAAACAAAACTACTGTGAATATAACTAAGCCCAGGGGTGAGTGGAGGAGCTAGTCACACACAGAAAGCTTTTAAGATTAGGATATGGCACATTTCATGATTCAGAAAAGACAAGCTACTGCACAAGTTTTGAAGAAATAAAGATCATTAATTCAAGAGTTATTAATAAGAGTAAATAGGCATTAGTCTTATTGATACTGCACATATCATAGAAACAATCTAAAAGAAAGTTATTCTAACAGTTGGATTTTTATTTATTAATTTTGCAAAACTATTCTAATCAAGATGGCATAAGCTCCAGGATTCTTGCTTCCAAAGATGTGTTCTTTTTTCTCACTGATTGTTATCATGAAGAAATAAAAGGTCCTCAGAGGCAAAATCTCCAAGTCTAATTTTATTCAATCTTCCTGGGTGTGTTCAGCTCTTCCTGGGTGTGTTCCAGCTGTATTTGTGTAACAATTGATTAGGTGAAGTAATTTTAAAAGCAAAATGTGACACCAAAATAAAAGGGGGGGGGGAAATCACAAAATAATTTTATACAGACAGAAGTTTTTGTTCTTCTTTTTCAAATGTTGGCAATTTAGTAAAAGAAAGGAGGAGTTTGCTACAGCATTGTTTCATAATTACTTTAAAAAATTTTTTTGTTGAGATAGGATCTCACTAACCTTGTCATTCAAGCTAGCTTTGATTTTACTATATAGCCTAGGCTGGCCTTGAACTGGAGAGCTTTCTGCCTCAGCCTCCCAAGTGCTGAAATTACAGGCCTAAGGGCTACCACACCCAGCTAATTACTTCTATTGTTCATTTTTGGAGGTCTTGCACTCTAATGAGAGCTGTACACTGTCAACTTGGCTTTGTGGTTGCGGACACTCATACTTTCTTGAAATGGAATACATATGCAGTTGTCTTAAGTGAACTTTGCTCACTGCATCATAAAAATTGGACTCTGACAAAGTTTCTTCTGTAAGTGTAACACTGAATATCCTCATAATTTTCCTTTTATTCTTTGCCATACATGAAGAGAATGAAAGGACCACTATTAGGTAAATGTTGGTGGTATCATTCCAGGCTTCACGAACTGCATAATTAATAGTTTAACCATAGCCAGGAGTAGTGAAGGAGCAGACCTTACAACCTTACATTTACAACCTTACCATGCAATTCTTACATCTGTGTTATAATTTTTAACTTACTTTGTACTTCCCAATTCTAGATTCTATATACACTAAGCTCTCTGTACACTCAGGGCTATTGCCTTTGGGAAAGATCCCTGCAACAGTTCCCTGGTGTGAAGATTCAATAGTCTGCCAGCCAGTGTAGCTGCCTTCTTATCTCCTCAGTGCAAAGAGGCCTTCTTTTAGTTTGATTTGGTTTGTCTTGGGAATTTTCCCACAAGATGTTATTCCTCCATGTAGTCCCTTCTAACCTTTTATGTCTGGGCTCGAAGTATGTTTAATGCACTTCCACAGTATCTTGCACTTAATACTATTTTAGTACTCTTCTCACTTCATTTCAATTAACTGTTTTTGTAAAACTAGGTTTTGTTTATTGCATCTTGACCTAGAGAAGGGAAAATATGAGTACTTTTCGAAGACTGGGATAAACTAAATAACTATAGGTCAGAATCACTTTTGCAATCATTTATCAGCTCAAAGGAATACTTTTTAAAAAAAATCTTCTTGGGATGCAACTGAAGATGGAGTGCTAAGCAGCAAAGGGCCTCTTGGAGAGTCGTCATTCAGACGCTGGAATATAACAATGTGAGGAAGACAAGAAGGAGAGAAGTGGGTGTCCTGGACCCAGGAAGGATCTGAAGCGTGAAATGAAGCCAACGAAGAGAGTAAAGAGAGAAACCAGTGAAGGTGTAGGTAGCCAGCAGCACCTTCACTATGAAATGGAACTCGCTACACAAGAGGAGAGGTTCAAACCTGTGGACCTGTGGACACACGGTCACAGTAAGGTGACAGCTGGTGACGCTGGAGTTCTCTGCAGAGAGATGTGGTAGTGGCGAAGAGCAGCAGGTGTGGAGGGAAGCAGTGAATGCAAGGGTCTCGCTCTTGCTGAGGGAGAAAACAGGTAGCGTGCAGCTATCTTGGAAACCGGCAGCCGGAGATGAGAACTGACAACTGAGGCTGGTTCCCTCTTGTGGCTACCAGCAGGGCTCAGACCCATGGAAGGTGCTCGGAAGGCAGGGAGCAGAATGCCACTGACTGGTCTCTGCCACAAGTGCAGGCTCACTGAGATTACCCACTACCCCAACAAAAAGCTATTGCTGGCCTGCTGGAATAGAGAGACATGGACCAGGACTCTGTCTCTGCAGGTTGTCTACCAGTCAAAGCAGGGATAAACCTGGACACACCTGACAATGGCTGTTTTTTTTTTTCTTTCTGTTTTCTCCCTCCTCTCATGTTTGTTTTGATTTTTAGCTTTTGTTTTCTTTTTCTTTCATTTATTGATCTTGTTTTTATATAAATGTGAATGTAGTTTCTAGCCTCTCTATGGCTCTGTTCTGTTCTGCTCATCTCTTCCTTTGCTCTTTCCCTCCAGTCTTCTACATCAGTTTCCTAAAGGTAGCATGATCCTTCTTGGTCCTCCATCCTTACTTCTAACCTCTTCCTCTTCTTTAAATTCTATACTTGGGAGGCAGCTGCCAGCATGCCACTCTGGTAAGTGGCTGTGGCCTGGCAAGCCGCGGCCGCCCCAGGGTGAGAACCATATCAGCATTTCCTGAGATCGGAGATGCACCATGTTGGACCTTGGGGCGCTGGGAAAACAGGCAGCCACCAGCATGCTGCTCTGGTAAGTGGCTGTGGCCTGCCAAGCTGAGGCTGCCCCAGGGTGAGAACCATATCAGTGTTTCCTGAGACCAGTGACGCTGCCATGTTGGACCTTGGGGCGCTGGGGAAACAGGCAGTCAGTTCACCCCTCTGGTGAGCAGCTGTGAACCTACCGGTGAGCAGGCTAAGAAACAAACATCCACCCCACACACACACACTAGCAAGTGAGAGCCGGAGATCGGAGCACGTCTTGCGAGTCTGACTATATGGAATATAGCAAATAAGGGGGATTTTCTTCTGCCATCTCTTTGAGGGCAAATATTTTTATCTGTTTTGCTCTGTTTTGATCAATGGTATTGCTCTATTCAATATTCTGTTCTTGTAATTTCGCTATTTCCTTCGATATTGTTCTGCCTGATTGAAGGAACAACTATTGTGAAGAAAACCAGATGTATTATTGTGCCTAATGCTATTGTCCCGGTGGCCTGCTGTGAGGTTCTGTGCCAATTTCACTCTACTGCCTCAGTTGGCTATGTCCTGTCTTGTTCTGCTGTATTTTACTACCTTCAAAATAAAATAAATAAAATTAAAAAATAAGAAAAAAAGTAAACAACAATAAAAAAAAAGATCAGCAAGGTACTGAGCAACCTGAAACATGCTATAACTAAACAGATAATGGACTTAAAAAGCAAAAGGAGGAAAAGAAAGTGCTCTAAAGGATATAACTGCATGCATATTTAAGGGTTTAGGATTGATAATTATGTTGCTAAGTTTTTGTTGGATCAGAGAACAGAGCTGACTGCAGCCTCATTGTTTGAATGTCCACTTTGCATATTTTGATTTTGTAACTTGAACAACTACATCCAGGAAGACAATATGTAATGTATCAACTAGTGATTTCTTACTGTTCATTTTTTTTTAATTCTGTATTGTTTCTACCCTTTTCAGTTTTGCTTTGTTTTTCCCCTGTCTTAAAATAAAATTTAAAAAAATAAATTCTGCTTTTTAAACTATTTTAAATTTTAATCTCCAAAGGAAAAATCAGCACATCAATTGACATATCACTGAATACTGCATACAATTTTCTGGTTTCTTTTAGATTTTGCTATATAACCGCAAATCTAGTTCATATGATTAAAAGTGGCAAATTAAGGGTTAGTTCAGATTGTAATTTTACAGGCTGTGTTTGATACTACTGGTACCACCATAGCCAAAATTGGTATAACTGTTCTAAACAGCTGTTGGTCTTGGATTTCCATAACTGAGATTGACTAAGGGTCACAGAAAATACTGTGGCACAGTGCCAGAGAACCAGGGATTGGGCCAAACAAACAACTTTCCATCTTCAGCAAACTGAAGAGGTAAGCTCTTCCAACATACTCAAAACTCAAAAACCAGCTACACAGAAGATACCTCAGAGAAGTAGTCATCACCCAAGGGTCCTAAATGCTAGTAATAAATGTAACCCACCACAGGCAATTTATAAGCCTCAAGAATTAAACTGAAAGAAAGAAGGAAGGGTAGAAGGAAGGAAGAAGAGATAAGAAAAAAGAAAAGAGAAAATGCAACCCCAGACATCCAGTTCACCAAAGGCCAATCCATGGGGCAATGAGGTGAGATAATTGGAAAGTCTCCCACCAGGCTTCTCTGAAGTGGTAATAACAAAGCAATCAAATGAGACTTTGGAAAAAATGAAATCAGAAATAATCTCTCAGATAGCTACAGAGATGTTGTCCAAAATAAGGACCATGCTTAGTGATGACGGAGCAGATACAGACCAAAAACAAAAACAAACAAACTTAGGAAAATTACAGAAGCTCAGCATATGAAAGAAATGGAACCCATAAAGCAATTTCAAGCAGATATCCAGGAGAATAAAAATTCCACTGGAAGTATTTGATGTAGATTAGGCTGCTGAGAGGATACGATCTCAGATATTGAAGAAAAGTTTCCAATTAGTGATCATGAACAGAAAGATTTCTCAAAAATAGCATGGGACCATGAGAATCAATCCAGCATCTGCTAGATGAGACAAAGAAGAATAATTTAAGATTGATTGGAGTCAGTGAAAAAGCAGGAAATATCACAAATGATATCAAGAAAATGTTCACAGACATCATGGTAGTAAATTTCCCTGGGTAGAGAAAAAGAATTTGACATACAAGTAAGTGAGGCATATAAAACTCCAATTAGCCATGGCCAAAAAAAAAAAAAAATCTATAGCCAGACATATCATACTCAAGATTCCAGAAATTCAATACAAGAATAGAATCTTAAAAGCTGTTAGGGAAAAGAAACAAATCATCTATAAAAGAAAGCCCATCAGAATCACAGCTGACTTCTCAGCACAAGCTCTTAAGTTAAGGAGAGCTTAAAGTGATGTAATCCAAGAAAGGAAAACAACTTTCAACCTAGATTGATATACCCCCACAAAACTGATGCAGAAGTAAGATACTTTCATGACAACATCTGAAGAAATTTATAACTACCAAACTAGAACTCCAAAATGCTCTAAAGGACATTTTAGAAAGAGATAATAAGGACTAGAGCTCCATGAATCTCAACAGAAGGATTCCACCAAGCAAAGCAAACAATTGGGAGGGCGGGGGGGGGGGAGCCAAAAACAGGAAAAGTCATGACAAGGATAAGACAACATATACCAATTATAACCATCAATGTTAATGGTCTCAATTCACCAATCAAAAGATGCAGACTGGCAGAATGGATCAAGAAGCAAGATCCAACAATATGTTGCATACGAGAAACATTTAATTTAAAAAGGAACTCCAGACTGAAAGTGAAAGGATGGAAAACAATACATGCCACAGAAACCCAGAAAAAAGCAGGGGTAGCTTCTGTGCAGACAAAGTGAATTTCAAGCCAAGACTCATTAAGAGAGATAAAAAAAAGGTCACTGTATTCTCATAATGGGAATAATCCAAAAGGATGAGACAACATTAATAAATACATGTGCAACAAATACCAATGCACCCAACTATGAAACAAATACTAATGGAGATGAAAAATCAAATAAGCCCTAAAACAATTGTATTGGGAGATATCACTACCCAACTGTCACAAAAAGACAGATCAACTAGACAGAAAATCAATTATGAAATATTAAACCAAATGGCAGAACAAATGGACTTAGGAGATGTCTAGGGAGTATTCCAACCTGTAATATCAGAACACACATTTTTCCTAGCTGCACATGAGACATTCATCAAAACAGACCACATACTAGCTCAGAGAATATGCTTAAGTAAATGCAAAGGAACTGAAATTGTCCCATGCCTACTATCACACACAGTACATTGAAATGGGAAATTTATGGCAAAACAAACCACAAGAACTTTGTAAACACATGGAAATCAAAAAGCACTCTCCTAAACAACCAATGGGTCACAGAGGAAATTAAAGAAGAATTTAGACAATTTTAGCAGTTGAATGAAAATAACAATACAACATACTGTAACTTATAGCACACAATGAAAGCAGTCCTAAGAGGGAAATTTACAGCAGTAAATACCAATATAAGGAAAACAGAGCACGCACATATAAACAACTTAATGGTAAACCTCAAACTTCTAGAAAGAGAAGAGCAAACTAAGCCTAAAGCTCATACAAGAGAGGAAATTACAAAGATCAGAGCAGAAATTAATGCAGTGGAGACTAAAAAAAAACAAAAAAAAGAAGGAATCAATGATGAGTTGGTTTTTTGAAAGTTTAAATAAAATCAGCAAACCCTTAGCTAACCTTATCAAAAAAAGGAAAAACAATCAAAACCATGCAATAAGGAATTTTGAAAACGGTGAAATCACAACAGATCCTGCAGAAATCTAGAAGACCATCTATACCTACTTTGAAAATTTGTATTATAACAAGATGGAAAATACAGAGGAAATGGACAGTTTCCTAGATGCATATGAATTACCAAAAGCCGAATGAAGAAAATATAAGCATCCTAAATAAACCAGTATCAATTTATGAAATTGAAGATGTAATTGAAAACCTATCAACAAAGAAAAGCCCAGGCTCTGTTAGTCGTTGAATTTGACAAGAAATTTAGAAAAGACCTAACACCACTACTTCTCCAACTCTTTAATGAAACTGAAAGAGAAGCAATACTTCCAGATTCATTCCTGGAAGCAAGTATTACTCTGATACCAAAATCAGAGAAGGACCCAACTAAGAAAAGAGAAATATAGGCCAATTTCCCTAATGAGCATAGATGCAAAAATCTTCAGTAAGATACTAGCAAACAGAATGCAGAAAATCATCAAGAAGATTATATACTATGATCAAGTGGGATTCATCCCAGAGATGCAGGAATGGTTCAACATATGTAAATCAATAAATGAAATACACCATATTAACAGAGGCAAGGCCAAAAATCACATGATCATCTCGATAGATGCAGAAAAAGCTTTTGACAAAGTCCTGTATCCATTCATGATTAAAAAACCCTACAGAAAATTGGAATAGATGGTCTTTATCTCAATCTAATAAAAGCTATCTATGACAAACCAACAGCCACTACCATACTAAATGGATAAAACTGAAAGTTTTCACTCTAAACTCAGGAACAAAGGGGCCGGGGATTTAGCTCAGTGGCACAAGCGCCTGCCTGGCATGTGCAAGGTCATGAGTTTGATCCCTGGTACCAAAATAAATAAATAAAATCAGGAACAAGGCAAGGATATCCACTGTCTCTATTCTTCATCAACATAGTCCTGGAAACTTTAGCTGGAGCAATTAAACGAGAGAAAGAAATAAATGGAATAAAGATAGGAAATGAAGAAGATAAACTATTGATATTTGCAGATGACTTGATACTCTACATAGAAGATCCCAAAAACTCCACTAAAAAACTGGTATATTTGATAAGCAAATTCAGTAGTACAGCTGGATACAAAGTCAACACTCAAAAATTAATAGCCTTCCTGTACACTAATAAGAAACTCACTGAGAGAGAAGTCAGGAAACAACCAACACCTTTCACAATAGCACCCCCAAAAATGAAATACCTAGGAATCAATTTAATGAAGGATGTAAAATACCTTTTACAAAGAACCTTGTACCCTGAAAACTCCAGTACTCTGAAAAAGTACATTGAAGAGGATATTAGAAAATGGAGAGATACCCCATGCTCTTGGGTATGAAGAACCAATGTAGTGAAAATGGTCATAATTCCAAACCTGTTATATAAATTCAATGCAATCCCAATCAAAACTCCAATAACTTACCTCACACAATCACAGAAACCAATCCTAAAATTCATCTGGAACTAGACGAGATCTAGAATAGCAAAGACAATCCTGGGTAATAAAGGCAAGACAGAGGGTATCACAATCCTTAACTTGAAATTATAACATAAAGTTACTATGATAAAAAGAGCATAGTACTGGCAAAAAACAAACAAACAAAAAACCAGACCTGAAGACCAATGGAGCAGATTAGAAGATGCACGAACAACTCTAGACACACTAAGCCACCTTATTGTTGACAAAGGTGCCAAACACATTCACTGGAAGAAAAATACCCTCTTTAATAAATGGTGCTGGAAAAAATGGCTCTGTACATGACAAAGATTAAAGTTGGACCCATGTCTTTCACAATGCACTAAACTAAATTTGGAATGGATCAAAGATCTAAATATTAAAACAGAAACAATAAATCTGCTGGAAGATAGAATAGGTAAACCTCTTGAAGACACTGGTGTAGGCAAAGACCTTATGAACAAAATCTCAGTTGCACAGGAACTGCCATAAAGAATTAAAAAGTTTTTGTACAGCAAGAAAAACCACCAACAGAGTAAAGAGACAACCCACAATGTAGGAGAAAATGTTTGCCAGCTGTTCCTCAGACAAAGGATTACTATTGAAAACATACAAAGAAAAAAATTAGTCCTCCCAAATTTAAAGATGCAGTCCAAAATGGCATCTGAGATGAACACACACTTGTCAGATGAAGAATTACAAATGGTAGATAATAGGCTGGGGATTTAGCTCAGTGGTGTAAGCGCCTGCCTGGCAAGCGCAGGGTCATGAGTTCAATCTCCAGTACCAAAAAAAAAAAAAAAAAAACCAAACCCAAAAAAACAAATGGCAGATAAATATATGAAAAAACGTTCAACATCACTGGTTATTCAAGAGATGCAAATTACAACAACACTTAGATTCTACCTCACTCCAGAAAGAATGGCTTTTACCAGGAAACCAACCAGTAACAAATGCTGGAAGGGCTGTGGAGAAAAAGAAACTCTTCTACACTGTTGGTGGGAATGTAGACTGGTGCAAACACTGAAAATCAGTGCAGAGATTTCTCAAAAAACTAGGATGGGAGGTCTCATTTGACCCAGCTATTCCCTTTCTGGGTTTTTTCCCAGAAAAATTAAAAGTATCATACAATAGTGATATAAGTGCACTCATGTTTACAGCAGCACAATTTGTAATAGCTAGATCCATTAACTGAGGAATGCATAAAAAAAGATGTGGTATTTTTATACAATGGAGTACTACTCAGCCATAAAGAATAAATGAGACTTGCATAGGTAAATGATGCAACTTGAGACCATACTCATTAGTGAAATAAATCCCAGACACATATGTGTAAACATCATATTGTCTCACCTGTGTGAGAAGCTGAAAGAAACTATATACATAAAAGATAGTTACAATAGTTATACTACTGATTTCTCTGAGTTCATTGAAAAGAAAGGTTGGTGCTAGTATTGTTCAGACAATTAAATGCAGATGTCTTGTACTGTGAGTAACTGATTCAAAGATAACAACATGCAGTGCATATACTATTGTTACCCCTAATTGTGTTTTGAAATTGCTTTCTCTTTAAAATTAAAAAAAAAAAAGTTCCTTCCCAATAAAAATTACAATGTTCAGATTGCTAACCTGGTTTCCAAATGGAAAATATCTTATTTGGTTAAGTTTTGTTCAGACACACATATGTTTAACTTGACTGTTTGGAAAATAAGTTTTGATTTTCAAATATTGTTTACTGGAATCTTAATTTGAAGTAATGCATGACAGATTCTGGATCCCAAAGAATATCTGAGAAATCCAAGAAAATACTAAGGCTGAATCAGGGTGAAGGCAGAGTTGTTACTATAGATTCCATGAGAACCTAACATGGTGATGCCTTTCGTATAGATTTTTCTTCAAACATAAGAATGGACTTCATAAATAATTTCATTAGGAAACTCAGAATTTGGAAAAACATGGGTTTGTGGAAGGAAGACAAGCATAGGTTTATGGAAAGCATCTGAGAAAACAGTTTAGATTATTGCTATTTTTGTTAAGTTGTTTAGCAATATAATTTGGAAGTTTCTATCAGAGACCCAAATTACTGCTTTAAAAAAACTGTTATGATATGCTATCTCTGTACCTGGCAAATTGAGGTATCTAAAGTTCAAGTGACTGCTAAACCACGTTTTGGAGATAAAAAGAAGCGGCAAAACAGGAAAGAAATGAGTAAGAAGAAAGTTGTTGTGGTGTATGCCTGTAATTGCTGATACCCAGGGGGCTGAGCAAGGAGCTTGGCAATTTAGTAAGCCCCTGTCTAAAAATAAAAAAGTAAAGCTGGGCATAGTGGCAGATGTTCTCTGTAATCCCTGCACTCTATGAGAGGCTGAGGCAAGGAGGACTGCCAGTTTGAACTTAGCCCACTCAATTTAGTAACTCAATGCAACTTTGTTTCAAAAAGGAAAAACAAAACAACACAAAACAAAATCCAACCATCACAAATCTGTATGGATGTGGATGCAGCTCATTGTGAAGGCTCTAGATCCAACCCTCAGTGAAAGAGGGTTGAAAAGAAAAACAAAAAGGAAAGAGTATTTTCTCAAACTGTGAGATGTGCAATAATGTATATGACATTAAAGTAAATTAGACTTTCCCCCTAGACAGGTAAGATTAGAAGGGTTTAGATGGCAATTCAATCAACAACTGCAGACCCATGTCATTTTATGACTCATACATGTATCTAACTGCCCAACAATGCTTTCAAAATTGGAGATATTTAAAATGTCAAGAATGTACATTAAATAATTGTCCTTTTGACTTTTTAAAAACAGAATATTGCAGAAAGGGTAATAGAAACAATGCTCTGATGTTATGCACTCATTCAACTACATAAGAGGAAGGAAAGGCCAAGTGGAACATAATGCAGATCAGTGAAGTCTGCAATTAATATGAGTTCTGGAACAGCAAAGTATCAGAAAGAGAAAATTTAAAGGAAATATGACTGAGTAACTTACATATAACAATTCCTAAAAGAGAGTTAGTCTGGTAAAAGGCCAATTAAAAAAGGCAGTAATCTTAGAAATAAGTTTAAAACATTCTTCAGTTCTTAATTTTCTGTCTCTCATATTAAAATCCTCTCTCAACCCCAGGTTCAGCAAGTCTATCCATGATATTGCTGAAATTATTATACTAAAACAAATACAACTTCTACTTACTGCAACCAAGTAATCACAATAAAGTTACATTTCAATGTACGAGGATACAGTTGGACCTCTTTATCTACAGGGTTCACATTCTTGGATTCAACCAACCTCAGGTTGAAAATATTCAAGAAAAATAATGCATCTATATTGAGCACGAAGAGCCTTTTCTCCCCAGGTCAGTACAACACCTACTTCCACAGCATTTCTACTGTATCAGGAATTATAAATAATCCAGAGATGATGTAAAGAAAACAGGAGAATGGATGTGGTTATAAGCAATTATTATGTAATTTTATATAACAGACTTGGGCATTGGCAGATTTTGGTATCTGTGGTGGAGGTAGGGAGACAGTAGAACCTACCCTCCTTGAACCCCCAGAGATGGCTGTATGTGAATATGCATTGGTGTTTGGTATGATTATATTATGTAAACTTGTAAAAAGAATGGAAAAGTCAAGCAGCTTAATTGAAATAATGATTTTACTGATTATTATCTATATATACATTTATACTTTCTGGATAAAATACATCTCAATGGTTAAGCACAACCTAGAAAAACAAAACCAGTAATTAAAAAAATATATAAAGCTAATGACTGCCAAAATTATAGATCTTACCAATGCAAAGAGAAATTAGAAATATGATAGAGTGCTTGTCTACCATGCATGAAGCCCTGGGTTCAATCTGCAATATCAGAGAGAAGAAAAAAAAGTAAACTGCATCCAGATGTTCTTCCAAGATTATGGTTACTATCCATACTAAAACCCTTAAGAAATTATCTGTTGTTTTAGTCAGAGAACTACCTCCAAAGGCTGATAGAACTCGTATTGACGCAAGGAATTGAAGGACTAGGGGCAGAAATAAATTAGAAATTCCATCTCCTTGCTGTTGCACAAACAAAGTAGGTGTTTAGCAACTTTTTTTCTCACTTTCTAAACAGAATCTCAAGTGTTTTGGTTCAGGAAAATCTCTTTTATCCTCAACTCTACTTCAAAATTCTAACATTAAAATAAAGAATACTCATAAATTTTCTTTTCCCTTCGCTCATAAAACTGGAGAAGAAAGAAGAGGTGAAAGGATAAACAATAGCTGTCATCATATACTGAGTGCCAGTCATAGTATTAAATCCTTTATGTATACTCATTTAATTCTCAAAATGATTCAATGAGGAAACTGAATAACAAGCTATATAATTAAGAAAACCAAAAAAGCCAAAGTTAGTAAAGAAACCAGATCTGGTTCCACAGCTGTGCTCAAAGTTTATTATTTAGAAATATTTCAGTAGAACATTTAAACATTTCTTAAATGTTTGTCTAGAGTCAAATCCTTAGAAGCATCAATAAAGATGTCTCATAAAAACAGACAAATGACACATTCCCTATAAACAGCTATTTTGGACAGAAAATACAAAAGCAAGTTTCCCCTGGTGTTTAGAAACAGTTAATCTAATAAAAGAATTATGGTATTATTTTGTACTCTTAACTCTGAGAAAAAAACTTTTTCAAATATAATCTGATTACAAACCTTACCTTTTAAAATTATATTAAAATTCTTGGCCTAGATGTTCTTGACAGTCTCTCTAACATACAAAAGTATATCTTAAATATATACAGTATAAAACTAGAGTGATTTAAAACTTAGAATTGCATTTTGATTATGCTAATTTAAGAAGAGAGTCTTCAAATACTATAAATTGAAAAGCTGCTTGGAGATATACTCCATGAAGTACTTTAATAAGATCCAACTAAATTCTTGAACAGTTTAATTTCTCCAGAGCATTATTTTTCCTCAGCAAAACTTCAACTAGCAGCTTGTCTACCCAAGTTATTTACATATTTTCTTCATTAATCACCCTCTTTTCAAAGGACATACAGTTCATTTAGCAACGAGTTATTATTTCCTTGTTTTACTGATATTTTTACTAGCCTTCCTTAATGAATGAATCATTTCAAAAACTACAGCTTATAAAGTAATACTTGTTCCCACTATCTCATGTAAAAAATGCAGGTCCAACAAGGGCATTCATTTCCACTCTCCTCCATGTCTTACAGCAAACACAAGACATCCTAAATTACAAACATTTTAAAAATGCAACTTTCCAAGTACAATTTCCAAACTTCATTAATGGGTTAAGACTGTATTTAAAAGCACGACTTTGAGACCAGATTAGGAAACTAATCATTGGTGAAGCAGGAGGAATGAGAAGCTATTGGATCATATAGGTAAGAAGAGGATGAGTAGAATCAAATACCCTTTAATTCAGGAAAACATATTTCCAAAAGGTGGTTATGGTTGCATTGAATAAAATTCTTAAAAGGAGATTAAAATACGCACACACACACACATAAAATAAGAAAGAAAAAAAGATTTAAAAAATATAGATGTGCCAGGCATGTGGCACATGACTATAACCCAGAGGATTGTCATGAGTTCAAGGACAGTCTAGAATACATAGTGAGTTCAAGGCCAGTCTGAACTATACAAGTGAGACCCTATCTCAAAAAAAAAAAAAAAAAAAAAAGGGGGTGGGGGGTAAGTATAGATGCTGGGCATGGTGGTGTTTGCATGTAATTCCAGCACTCTGGGAGCCTAATGCAGCAGAATCACAATTTCAAACCCAATTTGGCTAACTCAGGGACTTAGCAAGACTGTCTCAAAAAAATTTTAAGAAGGGGTGTGGATATGTCTTAGTGTGAAAAATGTAGATTTAACCCCTAGTACCATAAGGGAGAGGTTACTGAACATAAAGTTCTAACAATTAAAAATAACAATACAAGGAAAACATTAAACCAATCAGGATGATAAGACAGAAACAGCATGCTAAAGTAAAAAAATGCAGTGCAGTACAATGAATAAAGCATCTTTTATTGCTAGGTAAATCATTCTCTTTACTGAATGTACTTTTCATCATTAAAATGGGGTAACATTTCCCCTGTAGAGCTGTTGTAGGAGGTTTACCACCTACTAAATTTAGTATTTCCAAACTTTTTTGTCCTTAGGCTATACCCTACTAAAAGAGTACAATCAAAGTAGCATGTGTTCAAAAGATACCATGAATTCTTTTTTTCCTTGATGTATCAATTTGGCATATATTAGGCCACTGATTTTGATTTGTATTCAATATGAGGAATTACCTCTTTCCATCATTTTGAATTTCTTGAATGCATAAAACATATACATAATTCAAAGAAAGACTATTCTTCCCACTTCATTATAATAATGGCACTAATATTCATATACGGTAAAAATTTTTGATCAGCTGTCTTTGGGCTAGAATTTATATCCCAGTATGATGACGTTTAAAATCACGTAGTATTTATTATCAATTTTAAGACAGCTGCCTATGGTTATTAAGATTATAATCAGACCACCTACAAATTAACTTTCACCTTATAATAACATTTGTTTGTTTGAAACAGGGTTTTACTATGTAGTTCAAGCTTGCCTTGAACTCACAGCAATTCTTCTGCCTCAGCCTCCCAAGTGCTGGGATTACCACTATGTATACCACCATGCCTGGCTATCATAGTTTTTTAAAAACTAGGAGAATGAATTTATGGAACTGGACCTTATTTTTCAAATGAAAACAAACTGACATATCTCAAAAAAGTTAAATCAAAATGAGGTAAAACTGAGAGTACCAAATATTTCTCTCTTGCTCTTGAGTTCTAGTTCTTTTCTACTTAGATATTCTACTCTCATGTCAAACAGAACATATCTAAACTAAATCCCACTTTTACAAACATCCTATGCTGGTTCAAAATCTTTGTGCCAGCCATACATCTTCTTCCTGCCACATGTGAGCTTAGGCTGAATACTAAGACACAGAGAACAATAAATCATATGAAGAACTTCAAAAATCTATACCAGAAAATAGAATAGCAAATAGACAAAGATGACACAGACATGCCACTACAAAAAATATGCAGGGTGCACCATCACAAAAATAATCACTTTAGGTAGGGGACCAAAAAGATTTTTTATGACGATGACAGTAGATATTATAGTAGCCACTGTTCATTATCGGTTGTTTGGTTTTCAATGTCCTGTAATACTTTCATTCTCTTGAATGGTTTTATAGGATTTTGTTGTTTGATACTATTGTGAGAAGGTATGTTCAACTATTTCAAAGAAAAGAGACAGTACGGTAGCTAGTGTTGATATCTTGTTGTCTTGTCGTGAAGTGTTATGTTGCCTGCATTGTTTTGTTCTGATTTGCTTTGTTCTGTTTTCTTTTATTTTGTTCTCTTGAGAAGAGAAGAGAAGAGAAGAGAAGAGAAGAGAAGAGAAGAGAAGAGAAGAGAAGAGAAGAGAAGAGCTTGGAAAATAGGTACAATGCTGTTAAAACAGGGACCTGAATGAGAAGGTACTTAAAGCTGAGAATAAAACATGAGAAAAGACCACTTTTGGTTGCCTTTTGTTCTATAGGAGCTGAAGAGGTACTGAAGGTTTCTGGTAGAAGCACTCGGGATGATTAGGAGCCAGGATCAACTATATGACCTTAAACAAATTACTTTTCTGTAATTCCATAGGGCTAACAGCTCTTATATAGGATGTGAAGGAAAATAAATTAGTTAACAGATATAAAGTGCCTAGAACAGTATCTGTCACAAAATAAATGCTATGTACAAGTAGTAGTAATATATTTGCCCTCTTTAAAAAGATAAATTTAGCAGCAATGCAGAGAAATGGACTGGAATGGAAATTTCTCTTTTATCTACCTTTACTCATACTATTCATTCCACCTTCAAGGATAATACTGCCCAAGACTTCCTAAATATTTAAATACTCATTATTAAATGTATAACCTGTTAAGTTCAAACTCTACCTCCTTTCTGACCATCCAGTTGTATTGTCTTCCAATACAGGTACCTCATGAATAAGATATTTTTTTCATTTCCTTAAATAGAATACCTCTGAATATTAAGTTCCTTATAGACCACAAGTACTTCAATAGTATTTGTTATAAAACTGGAATGAATGTAATCTCATGATGGCATTTCATAAATTAAATGGTCACACCTTTGATAGTCTAGATTTTTAACTCTGTAAGTTAGTAAACTAGTAAACTGGTTGACAGAACTGATCTGAACATGGCCTATTTCTTAAAAGAATTTCTATTATCACACCTGAGAGTAGACCTGATAACAGCCCAGGTAAATAATTTACTGTCAATATACTGCAACTAGAGCTAGTGAGATTTTTATGTGTCTCACAATACTGGGGATTGATCCTTGGGTCTTTACATTGAGCTACATATACCTTCAGCCCTTTTTATTTTTAGACAAGATCTTGCTAAATTTCTAAGTTGCCTAGGCTGGGCTTGAACTTGTGATACTTCTACCTCAGCTATCAGAGTACTAGGACTACAGGCATGTGCCACCACAGCCAGCCTGCTCTGTCATTTTTTCACTTGACTCACTCAACTGCATTTCATCTTTATTCCTATTTAATCTCTAACTACAGTAGGATATGGTCCATAGTTGAACAGATCTATATTAAAAGTCAACAGCTGCCTTTTTGCTCAATATACACAACCACAACTGTCAAAATAGCAAATGTTACATTTTATTTATAGCAAAGCTAGCATAAAGAGACACAGAGAAAGTGCAGCCTTTTCTAATTAAAAATAAAGCAGTGATTCAATGAAATGTGTTTGCTCTAAAACTGAATTGTAGTTATACTTTGATACTTTATGTAAACAAACTATACATGCAGATTGTTACATACAAATACATGTAACAACTAATAGTGACATCTAAACTCATATGTGCTTTTCTTCCTCAACTCTAAAGAAATAAATCCTAGACTTCCAGGAAGATGGCAGAGTGGTGAATACCAGAAAAATTGCCTAACATTTGGTGTCCAGACTTTGGAATATAGCAATGTAAGGAAGAGAAGACAGAGATAAGGGAGTCCCTGGCATCCAACAAGGATCTGAGGTGACAACTGAAGCCTATGGGAGAGTGACTCACTGCATGGGAGAGGTGGCTTAAACCTCCAGACACACAATGACTACTGATGACCCCAGAGGACTCCATGGAGTAACACACCACTGCAACAGAGCAGTAGATACAACGGACTGCATTAGCTGCTAAGTTATTTGGGTTTGCACATTTCTCAAGAGAGAGTGACTGGTTGGTAGCCATCTTAGAGAAAGGATGAGTTCAAAACTCAAGAGTAGCTGTAAACTGGCTCCATCTAGTGGTTCCCAGTTTCAGGGTGAGGCAGAACTGAGTTCAAGTTGGCAGGAGGTCAAAGAGCAGAGTTCAAGCCCAAAGGAGGCACAGGGAGTGTTGCAGACTGAACAAATTGGGATCCAGGCAGCAACTAGCCTAAACTTCAGTGGAACTAAAGATACAGGATTGCTGGGATTATCCACTATACCACTGTAAATCTATGCCTGGCTTGCTGAGATTAATGAACACGGATCTGAGCTATGTGTCCACTCTGTTTACCAGTAACAGTGGAGTCCTGCCCTGATGTGAACATTTTTTTCTTTTCTACTTTTTTGTTTTTGTTTTGTATTATTTCATTTTTCTTGACAGTTCGTTCTTATTTTTATATGAATGTGAACATTATAGTTTTCTTGTTAATATTCTGCTCTTGTTTTTATTTCTTCCTTCTTTCTTTTCCCTCATCTTTTTCAAGTTTTCCGAAGTTCATGTAATCTTCCTTTGTCCTCCAGCCTTGATTCTAATCTCTTTCTTTTCTATTTCCCTGTTTCCCCCTGTGATGTTACATGTGTGTATATATATATCTCCAATAAAAAATAAATGCTAAAAGAACATTGCATTCTGCTTGCTCACTAAATATTTAGCAAGGGTTTTTCCTCTATGTTACTTACAGTTTACAAGAGAATACATTGTGAAATTTACATATGTATATTACTGAAAAGTGATTCAGATCCAGAAACTTTTAAATAACCACTAATCACAATTTTTTGTTACCAGGTGGAGCAGATGTTGTAATTATTAAGCTTTTTAGGAACTACATGCTTAATTTGGTAAGAAATTCTAGAAAACATTTGGAAAAAACGGTAGTTTCAGGGCTTGAACATAAAATGTTCTGAGCACAAGATATAAATGCCATGCTTACATGAATCATCATAAACAGAAAGCTGTACATATGAAATCTATGCCCATATACAATCATTGCTGTCACTGTTCAACCTAATCTTCTGGAGAATATAAAATAAGGTGAATATGTAAATAATTACCCATTCCAGTTGCTTAAGCTCATACTTATAATCAATGATCACGCTTTCGTAAACAGCAACACTTCATCGTGTCCAAATTTACTCATTTGATTCTATAAGATGGCTCACTAGTTAACATATACATTGAAATGAGGTACAGGAAAAACAAATTCACAGTTTTATTGTAGCAGCTAACGATAACTACAATGTTATTCCATAAACTAAAACTCACTCTTCAACTGTACTGCTTGCCTCATATATTTCAAACTTATTTTTGGACTTTGAGGCAAGAGAAACTGACTTGATATTTCAACTGTAAGGCTTCCAGTTCTTAGATATATTCCTTTAAAAATAACTTCTGAACCATTGTGGTTAATATCCTTTAACCTATAAGAGAACAGAAAGTTGAAGTCTTAAGCTGCAAAACTACTAGAAGTACTGAAAGAAGTCTTAATTAGGTCTGAATGATGTGATTTTCATGAATAAAAAAAGCCTTCAAGTCAGTTACATAACCAACAGTGACAATGGGACTTCATCTTGTTTTGCCCCACAACCAACCTGTGCATATTTTCTACTATGCTAGGCTGCCTTTCACTTAGAAACCCTCTTCAATCTGTTCCAGAAACATATAAAACTAATGCACTCCTTGGTTTCGGTACTTACATGTATCCCATTAAGTTTGTATTACCACTACAACTGACTGTGCAATCTCTCTGCCCAGATTGGACCCAGCTGGGTTTCACAAATATTCAACTAGAGACACATTATGTTGCTTTAAATCTCTTTCTGGAACAAGGCAGAATACAAATTAATAAAACAGATATCACAAAAGATAAAAATCCAGATGTTTTGACCTTTTAGATAATAATTATGATTAACAGTCAAGATTTTACTATGTACAGATTATGTTAATCTCTTATATATCATATTTTATTTCCTCACATTATTTCAGATTAAGTTCATCATCTCCATTTTACAGCTAAGAAGTTACATACTTTAAATCATAAAGTTAATAAACAGGGAATCTAAGAGTCAAATCTAAGGTATCTGACGCCAAATCCTATTGAACCATTTTACTATACTGCAACACTAATACAAGCTCCCTACTTATCAGCAAAGGAGGTTAGGAGATGATAGTTTTCAGCCACACTAAACTGAACAAGGGAAGACTGATGTAGTGACTATTACTGTGCCAATTTTAAAAGGGGGTCTGGCATCCAAGTAACAATGGATTCAACAATTACTGTCAGCCAAATGAATACACCAGCATGGTTATACTCTATAATTTCTCTTTTAAAATTTTCTTCTTTTAATGATTTACATTTACTTATGCCTCTGTTAATATTCTTAGTCCTATATAAAACTTTTAGGCCTACTAGTGTATATCCTTAAGTCTGAAGTGATAGCATTGCTATTGGTAACAGTAAAGAGATGACTTCTAAATGAAGCTGTAAAAGAAACTTAATGCTTTGTTCAGAAAATTTAAACTTGGGTAGGGGATGCAGCTCAGCAGCACAAGCACCCGCCTGGCAAGTGCAAGGTCCTGAGTTTGATTCCTGATACAAAAAAAAAGTAGAAAATTTAATCTGATCTTGGTAAACCTGGTCTATACTGTGAAATTTAGTTATCAAATGATTTCGATCTTGTACATATGATAAAAAGACTGATCTTTCAATTTTTCTTTTTTTTTTTTTGAGGCAGGTTATGACTATGTAGTCCAGGGTAGCCTTGAACTTGGTTATACAGCCCAGGCGGGCTTCAAATTCATTGCAATCCTCCTGCTTCAGCCTCCCAACTGCTACGATTGCAGGCATGCACCACCACACCCAGCTCAGCTCTTATTCAGAGTTATTACTTGAAATGCTGAAATACTGATGTCACTTTCTAAAAAACAAAATTTTAAAAAAGTCTTTGTATCACTTTATCATTATAGTTTTATTCTCGGAGTAAAATAAATAAATAAATTACTGGTACAGTTTTCCATCAAATAAATGGATAAATTAAATGTGGCCTCTTCATATAATGGAATATTACTCAGTAATAAAAAGAAACACATGCTGACAGGTGTGATGGCACAAACCTGTAATCTCAGCATGCAGGAGGATCACTGTGAATGTTATGCCAGTCTGGTCTACATAGTGAGTTCAAGGTCAGTGTGGACCACACAGTGACACCCTCAGATAAAAAAATTAATATGGATGAAATATGAAAACATTACACTAAGTGAAAGAAACCAGACACAATACTGTAGATTCCATTTATTTGAAATATCCAACTAGGAAAAGGAAAATCTACCGATAAAAAGATTGGTGATTGCCTACAGTTAGGAGGCTATGTGGTATGGAAATGCTTTTTGGACCAATGAAAATATTCCAAAATTCACTATGGTGATGGTGGTGCACAACTCTATGAATATTAATTACATACTTCACATGAACTTTATGGTTATGTGTATTATATCTCAATAAAGTTGTCTTAAAAATCACTAGAAAAAGCTAATGAAATTTTGCTCATGCTCCTTAAATTAAAGAATAACACAATCTCAAGTCTTTTGCTTTCCTAGGCAATCAGAGTCTGTTCTTTACAAGTCAACCTCAGAATAATTAAGAAAATGAAGCTCTGGTCAGGCATGTAGTTTCCGTGGTATAGTACCTGTTTGAGCAAGCATGAGGTCCTGAGTTCAATTCCTGGTACACCCCCCCCAAGAAGCTCTCTACATAGACTGATTCACTTAACTGATGTTTAAACTCCTTCATGATAAAACACATCTATGATCACTGAAACTGTTACAGCTCTGAGGAAACAGCTTATTATTTAATAATCTTCCAGTATTTAATACATGAGCCTGCTGGGCTGAGGATTTAGCTCAGTGGCATAAGTGCCTGCTTTGCAAGGGCAAGGTTGTGAGTTCGATCCCCAGTACCAAAATAAATAAATAAATAAGTATATAAATAAATGAGCCTGCTTTTGCAGCTCATAATTTTAATGTATTAAACCAACAGCCCCAATTTGTAAGTTAAGGTCAACTTGTCAATCATTATGAGATAATGTCAACTACTACAGGCCCTTAGGTGAGTGAGGATTACCAGGATTTCCTGTGAAGAGGATACAGTATTAGGAAACAGAATGGGAAACAATACTTCTATTTCAAGTCTTTTACTTCCTCGGATGTTAATCTTTTTTTTCTCTGAGAACTGTTTTAATGGTACCAAGCTGCTAATCTTTAAACTCCAAGAAAAAGAAAACTTTCTCACATGCTGGGCATCTCCTGGGTTTAAGCTGGTAGGACTTTTTCCTATTTCTGACTGAAGGACAGGCAGTGGGCAGGGAGAGGAGACAGACTGCCGTTAGCATAATAGTTTTAGCTTATCTATGTCCCCCCTACTCAGTCCTTCCCAAGTGTGGCTCCCTTTTCTGTCCATGCCACGTCCTAGTCCATCCACACCTTGTGACAATCGCTTCCCCAGGAAAAGGACACCGCATGTGGGAATTGGGCACGGGATCTTGGAATGTTTTGTACTGATAATTGTAATTTGTGTAGTTCACATGTGTATGTTTTTATGTAATGCTCAATATGGAGTCGAGGGTGGAGACTCCAGGGGGGTTGCTGGAGGCCCTCTAGATAACCCCTTTGTGAGGATTGGTTGTGAAATTTTACCTTCTGTGAGTAGTATGAGAGAGTTTATACG